>CAUYRH010152425.1:0-21449 GCA_963574655.1 Perodicticus potto
CTAAGTAACTCCTACCTAAACAACGTCAAGGACTTTCCATGGCCTACTAAGCAAAACACAAGCTTCTTATTTTGATATTAAAACTCTCTCGGACAGTGGTTCTCAACCTTCCTAAGCCGCGACTCTTTAACACAGTTCCTCTTGTTGTGGTGACCTCCAGCCATGAGGAATTGTATTAAAGGGTCGCGGCATTAGGAAGGTTGAGACCACTGCTGGGAGCTGGTCCCGATCTGCGCTTCACATTGCGGACACTTCATTCATAGCACACGGTTTATAGTTCCCTTTCTCTCTAAATCCCTAAACACCCTATGCTTCATTTCCAATGAAGCTCCTCCCTGGTCCATCCCAACTTTTGGACCTGACTGTCAGGAAGTATCTTACCTCCTTACCTCCTGTTAGAAACCCACTCCAATGCATCCCCGTGATCTCCTAATGTGCCCACCTGCAGCCCTTGGCTCCTCTTTTTGACCAACATCCCCCTTTCCCTTGTATTTTAGATAACACTTCTCAATTGGGTAGCTGCCCGGTGGAACAAATTGCATTTACTGAACACATGAAAGAGAACGTTGAATGAATGCGCATCTCTGCCGTAGGTCACCTTAGAGGTTGTGAGATCCCTGCAGGGGCAACAGTGCAGCAGAAAGAGACCTGGCTCTGGGGTTTCTTCAGACCCAGCTGCAGTCTCTGCTTGGCTGGGGATTGACTGGGGCACATGGGAAGCTGCCAGACTTCTTCCTACGGCCCCTGTATCGTTGCTTATGGGATTCGTGAACTTTAACTCTACATGTTTTTTTGTTCATATGCATATTCTTTACTTCTGGAAATGCTGAAAAGCAAAGTGTTGCTTGTCTTACAGATACACCGGCGCAATCTCTTCACATCTAAATCATGGCATGAACCGACATCATGACCCACATGGCGGACCTGGTAAGATTTCACGTGGAACATAATGAGCCAGACGAGTGTTACACGATCACATTAGCTCTGCCTCTTTGATGACTAACTGAACAATGGGAGCTCTCTGCTTGCTTTTAAAGGCTACAGGTCTTGCTAGTTTAACGAATTTGGAGATCCAGTAATAGAAATGACGCCTCGCTGCTAATCCAACTGTCTGCAAGGAGGAGTTTCTTGGAAAAGGAGAGGAAGGGAGGGAAAAGTTTCCACAGTGGTTTCTTGCATCTGCAATCCTAAATCTAATTTAGTATTAGTGCTTCTGACAGGAAAAGAAATTTCAGGGCAGTTACTCACACTTTTGAAGGTTTTATTTGGTTTAACCTCAGAAATAACTGCAGTGATGGAGCTGAATGCTCTCCAATGTGGGTTTTCTTTCTGAAATAATGGGCTCTTGAGCTTCTTCTTTTCCTAAAATTAGTTCTGAGATGCTGTCGAGGCTTCCTGAAGAGTGGCTTTAACTACCTCGTGATGTTAAAACATAAAAAAAATCATTCCCTGCCCACTTAGTGAGGAGGTGTAAGGAGCTGAGAAGCCACACTGCCTGTGCGGTGGATTTTGATGTGAGGGGCAGTGGGCCTCACCACAGCCCCCCGCCCCTCTGGCCTTGCCCTTGCCCTTCCCCTGTGAGCCAGGACCGCCCTTTGCCTCAGCTGCTGACTTATGGTGAGAGTTCCACCCATGTCTCAGATGCTCTCCAGGAGGCATTTCCGTGTTATTTACGGCATTCTCTCTCTTTCCATGACATTTGTCCTTTTCTTTCAAAACCTCCCTCCGGCTGCTTGTCAAACTACAGTAGTGAACATAAAACTGGGAAGCACATCCTCATTTTTCTGTCGGGGATGAGATGAAGGACCAAACACGGTATCATCAATCTCGCAACAGGCGCGACAGGTGTAATATTACATTATGCCTTTGCACGAGCACAAGAAGAGGTTCTAGTTTGGGTTAGGGGGTGTCACCGAACATGGGGCCAAGTTGTTCTTGTTGTTCATTTTTGTTTTTTCCACTGTCTGACAGAGTTCTATGGATACTCGCTGGAAAAAGATCACTACTATTTTTGGTAGTTCCTCACAGTTTACAAAGTGGTTCCCGCAAAATTTTTAGCATCTAAAAAAACCGTCCCTGTATACTTGATGTTATTCTTGTTTCTGGGATGAAATGGAGACCGGAAGGTCCCACGAGTAATAGAAACCATAGGGTCCCTAGTAACAGTTATGGTCCTCCCAGCGGTGGTTCTCACAAACCTCAGGACTCGGAACTCTACTCGCAGATGAGTGAGAACCTGGGATACTAGACAGGGTCTGGTTTCCAAAGATTGGACTGGAACGGCGAAGGTTCCAGGCCATGGAGTCTGGGAATAGTCAAGACAGGGGTGAGAAACCCAACTATGATAAAATCCACGTGGGGAGTTTAATACAGGTGTCATTCCGAGGGAGCCAGATGAAGAGGCAGGTGCAGGGGGGAAGCAACAGGACAGAACTTACGCCCCACACCAGGGTTCAAGGGGAGCTTAGGGGGAATCTGAGTCATTGTGTAAAGTATTTGTAGCCTTGATTGTGGGTTGGGAGGAGCAGACTCAGATGTCAGGTCATGAATTTGGGAACACTGAGTTAAATGTTAAGAAGGACAATACCCGGGAGATAAGGAAAATAAAGTGAAGAAACATTTGAATACAGGCTATGGGCTGGAAATAGAAAGACTATTACATCTAAGAATTCCCAGGTCATCTCTTTGTACCTTCCTTCTTTCTTCTTCTCCTTTAACTTCCTCACCTCTGTCTATACCCCCATCAATCATTGTGTTTCTATAATACAACTATTTGCTGCTGTGCTGGAAGCTACATCAGGTTCTGGGATTGCAAATGTGTCTGGGAAAAGCATTTATAAATTTTTTATCAATAGCTATGTGACTGCCTTTGGACGTTTGGATTCTTTTTGTCTAAAATTTTTAACTTTCCTCTCTAAGTATATACATTCATGGATTGAAAATTAAGAAAAAGATTTTGGATAGTCACACTAAGTATCTGTAATTATGTACACGTTTGCATACATATGAAGAAATATATAGCCTATCAATTAAAGTGTTTTAATGTGATGAGAAATACATGGCTTTGATATGTAGCTTTTCATATCTTTTATAACTTTCATATAGCTCATTTCAATCATTTAAACACAGCAAAGGGTCAATAAAAACTGATTTGTTATCTTTTTGGTTACTAACTCTGAGCTTCCTCAAAATCTCTGGTCCTGAAAATCATGATTTGTATTTCAATATTTTATTAAAATAAATACTGAAATACTCTTTCTGTATGATTTCAAATAACCCTTTCTCAGTCTTCACCTTGCCTTCTTACTTGGTGGCGAGGTACTTAGGTAAAGCAGGTGTGAGGCTGATATGGGAGTGGGTTAAGGAAACTGGGTAGGTTCTAGAATTCTAAACTCTTTGTTCTGAAAGAAAAAGTGCTTAGAGCTTGAATAATGGAAACAAGCTTTCTACGTGGACATTTAGCCTGGGTAGCAACATATATTTTAATTAATATTCTTAATGAACAAACTTTTCTACTGCAGAGCACATGGCTATGCAAAAAATCTGCAATGTTCAAGAAGGTGGTGGTGGGGGAGTTCACAAAAACAACACATGCTTTTTCTAGAGCATCAACCATTCATGTCTGTTTTCAGAGAATTTATGCATTAATGGTTCTGGAAAAACTTTGAATAAGATACAGTTCTAAATCAGTGAGAGGTATTATTTGCAATTCATCAGCATACACTTTCTCTATTCCAAGATGCCAATATCTGTAGCGCTGGATAGATTTAAGCTTTATCTTTGTGAGCTTGTCACCAAGATTCAAGTATAGTATATACTGCTGGAAAATACTACCTAATATTCTAATTATGTATGCGTAATTCATTTGAACTCAGAAATTTCAAAAATCCCATGTATATAGTTTTTCCAAATGATCGCCCACATCAAAATTACACAGGAAAAAAGAGGGATAATTAGCAAAATGAGAAGCTAGGTTTGAGGCTCATATCATTTTCCAAGCTATTCATGGGGAATCCATTCTAGGAAACTGTCAGGAAGTGAATTTTCTTTTTTATGTTTCAGACAGAGTCTCATTTTGTCACCCTCAGAAGAGTGCCATGGCATCATAACTCACAGCAACCTCAAACTCTCTGGCTCGAGAGATCTTTTGCACAGTCTCCCAAGTAACTGGGACTATAGGGACCTGCCACAATGCCCTGCTAATTATAGAGATGGGAGTCTGGCTCTTCCTCAGGCTGGTCTTGAACATCTAAGCTCAAGCAATCTATCTTCCTTGGCCTCCCAACGTGCTGGGATTACAGGCGTGAGCCACCACGTCCAATAGGAAATAGATTTTCAGTATGTGTATACCTGGCTATGGGGCTCTGTCAATGCTCTTGAAGAAATGATCCTAGGAAGTCCCCACCTCAGAGATATGTGGGCACAGTAATTCTTCTGCCTGGAGAGGGACTCTAGCCTGAGACTCTTCCAGGGCTAATTCAATTCATTACATTTATGTTTATTTTATGAAAGAAAAAGAGGCAGCTAGGGAGTATTCTCCCATTTTACAAATAGGCTCACTGAAGTTATAGACTGGAATGAAAAGTGTTACTTAATTCTGAATCTATCCTGTAGATAATTCACCAATTTAAGTTAAGAGATTGGGTAAGACTGCAAACTCAAAAAAAAAAAAAAGAAAAGAAAGAAAGAAAGCATTTATAGTGGCAATGAAATGCACATAGAATTCTCACTTTCTGTAGCAATTCACCTCCCCAGCAAATATCTGGCTAATAATTGTCTTTTTCTGTGGACTCAGATTTCTATTAGCCTGAAATCGGGTGGGAGGGAGGGGAAATCACAGAAGGGGCCTCATACCGGATCTCAGAAGATGGGCAGGGCCAGTCACATTCTTCTGAGAAATTGAACAAGTTGCCAATGAGGAGGTGAGACAGGACAGGACAGGATGCATGGAGAGATGTTGGAAGGTGGAGGGAGGCCATGACAGACCATGTGCAGGCTGGGGAAGGTGGAGGGAGACCATGACAGGCCACGTGCAGGCTGGGGAAGGTGGAGGAAGATGCTGATAGCAGATGGAAGACATCAGCCAATATAACTTATGGATGGGAGGGGAAGACCCCCCCACAAAGAGAGGGAGAAAAAAGTCATTCCCCAGAGGCTTATAAACTAGATACCGAATCCTATTCCAGTCCTAGGAGTCCTTTAAAGTCACTGTCTTTGTTATTACTTCAATATGTCTTTATTGCTTGTCCTCTCCCTAACATTTTCTCAAGCTAGTCTGAGTGAGGTTCTGGTCCTTATTGTCAAATCAACCACACATAACCTCCTTTTAGTAAAACAAGCAACTCATCTCCTTCCCTCAGAGAAACAGCCAATGACATTCCTCAGCTTCAATTACAAACCAGGGTTCCCTTTATCTCTACAGTGAGAGAAAACATAGATGATTGGGAGGAGCCATCTTTCTTTGCTCTGCCAAATCATTGCTCTCTGATGTATTTTGGTAACTCTGGGCTAGATCAGCTCATCTGAACTCATAGTCCTCAACTAGCCTTTGTTCAAGGAAGTAATTGCAAACAAGGGTTATGCAAAACCTGGGAGAATGGTGTGCAAAATCTTGGAAAGCAGAGCCTGAACTGACAGTACGGTTTAGAGTCTTAGTTGCTAATAATCCCTTCAAGGTTCCAGAAGTAGGACAATGTCATTGCAGGAATACAGAGAATGGGGTGAAGGGATGAGGAAAGGAGGAAGCGAAGAGATTAAACAACTGAGCTGTAGCGTTTCTTAGACTGGTTAAGATCCTTGCTAATCAAAATGTCTTGGTAACCAGGAAGATTGTCACACACAGCATGCTTTTCTTCAGTCCTTTGGGGAGCTGGTCAGGGCTTTCTAACAGCCCTGTGGAATGTCAGTGCATCCAAATGCTGGAATCCCTTACATCGTGCTGTGTTGTAGCTCTCCAAAGTGGTAGGAGAGAGAGGGGAATCTGGACCTGAGCACATTTCTTGAGAAAAGTTCTGAGCTCATTGATATGAGGACAGTATAAGATAAGAGGGAAGAAGGCTCTAGGGCACTATAGATTCCTCAGATCTGAAACAGAAAACATCTCTCTCCACCATGACTTTGTACACAGTGGTATTCTCCTGCTGCGTTTCTGAAATCAGCGTCTGGCATTCATGCTCTCCTTGCCAAATGATGGATCCTGGGCATTTCAGGTAACAAGCTACCTGCTGTCTGAGTGGAAGTATTTAAATGCCTGCTGTTTTTCATCACTCGGGTTGTTTCCCCCTATGTTACTCCTGCTAGGGAGCAGGGCTGCCATATGTACATGGCCACCTGGCTGGCAGAACATGTGAGTCAGGTTTGGTGTTGGATTTATTTGATGGCGTAATATTCCTAGCCGGGCTTATGCTTGTTGGGCTTTTGCTGGACTTGCTTTGGCAGTTCCAGGAGGAAGACGTCATCATTATTCTGGAATTCGTAGACTATTCACTGAGCTCCAGCTTAGGCTGAAAGATTGGGGGTCTGTTAGTGTGATTAATATTGCCTGGAAACTAGGATGGAATCATAATAAATACTGTGTATGTGAACTTCAAGTCTTTCATTGTTAAGGAGTGGTGAAGACCTTGAGTGCTGGAGTGTCTGGGCTTGGGTTTGGATTCAGGTTCCACTTTCATTACTGTTTGGCCTCGAGGAAATCACCTAACTTCTCCAAGTCTTAGTCTTCTCATTTGTAAAATGAAGAGAAAGCAGTATCTGTCTCACAGGGTGGGTTGTTTTAAGGATAAGTGAGGACAATTAAAGCCCTTGGCCTTGTGTTTGGTGCACAATCAGCATTCAATAAATATCTGCCCTTTTAACGTGTATCCGATACGAGCAACTGGACACTTATCCTTCTCTTACTTCTCACTTCATCCAGTTTGCAGTGCTCAAAGCATCAGGCGGCTTGTAGAAAAGATGTAGCATTTATGTTCTACTTTTTCCTTGAAATGTTTTAGGAAGCTGTGTTTTACGAGTTTCCTGCCCAATGGAAAACAGTTTAAAAGAGTACAAACGCTGGCCTTTGTTGGCGCCTCTGCCTTTTGGAAAATACTTTAGGCACATGAGCCGTGAAAGCAATGTCCTGAGAGTTCTCTGTGTCGTAAGCGTCTCTACAGGTTAACCCTTACTTTTTTATTGGCGAATTGAATTTTAACTAATTTGTTTTATCCCTTCTTTTCTGTTCCCACTGGCTACAGCCCTAGTTCAAAGATCTAGGCACATAAAGGCCATTTATTTTTGTTGCAGGTGGATGCTTGTCCTTTGCTCATGTTTGGGGGTTTCTGTTAGGAGTTCTGAAAAGATCTTAAGAGACAAGTGGAAAGAAGTCTTTATAGGAAGAGAAGAAGGGAGTTGCAGATGTAATGACATGAGAAAGCCCATGAAAGCTTTTTAAAAGGTTAGAGAAAAAAGACAACCAATGAAGAAAAAAAATGAAGGAAATGATTTGAGAAATTAGAATATGTAAGAATAAACTTCATATTTGAATTAATCTATAACAGGAAGTTTTCTGAAGGTTTTAAGAATGGGTATCATAATATTGCCAAGTTTATGAAGCATAATTTGAAGATAGCTTAAGTGGTATTTGCTTTCTAGAAGGTCCAGCTTTCAGGAGCTGTTAAGGTTGTGACTATTATGATTGAACCTTTGTTTCTAAAATCATCATTTAGGGACTATACATTTTATCTTATTTTTTTCCAAGTAAAGGATTCATCTGCAAGTGGTAAGAGTCACAAGAATAAATAATCATATAACTACCCAAGATCTTGTTCAGCCAAAAAAAAAAAAAAAACACACAACAAAAAAAAACCCAACAAGGATGTTGAAAGGGATTGAGAAGAAAAAGTAAAGATGTACGTTCATATTTTTTCATTTCAGATGCCAAAGTTGGATGGTGGCGCAATTAGCCTGCTCATTTTATGTTTCTGGAAAAATAAAAACTGAAGACAGGCTTCATTTTAGTCGCTGCAGTCAAACATAACCAGACGAAATGTCACATTAGCAGGACCACACTGGCAGCTGTAAACAAGCTAATCCTTTTATTTATTAGAGCACTAGGACATGCATAATACATTGGACCCTTGTTACCTGTAGAGAGTTGCTCAGTGATAGCAAGAGAGAGGCAATACTAGTGAAAGAACATTTACACGACAGAAAAATCTATATGTGTGGGAAAGAAGACATTCATCTGCTAGAAAATTAGGAATGTTACTGAGGAAACTTGGCCTGAGCCAGTCAAATTATTCACCATTAAGTAATTACTTTAGAGGCAGCAGGTGGCCTTATAGACCACTCAACTACACCAACCTAGCAAACTTCCTAATTGCAATTGTTTGGATTAGCAGTCTAGTAGAATAAGGAAGAAAATAGGGTCATAATTAAGGGATCTTGAAGGGAAACTATAATAGAAGCCATTTGACAGAATGAGATCAGATCGCTGGAGGTGATAATTTTAAAGAAGGGTATATTTTTAAGTAGAGACGGAAAGTATAAACAGAGGTAAGTCTTTCAGAAATAGCCATAGAACTAATTTAACTCTAAATGCTTCATTCAAATGCAGATGAAAATCGAGGATTTAGATCACCTGAGGAGGAAATAGCCTCAAGGATTAATGCCATAGGAATATTTGAGTGGGGCCTTATGGATCGTGGGCACTTATAGGACTGACAGCTAATGAGAGTCCTTGAGAAGAGTGAGGAAGCGCAGGTGGGAGATAAACATTTTCTAGTCTTCATCCTCTATCCTCCCCCTTTAAAATTTGGCGGCCATGTGGTTTTCAGAAGTCATCAACTGGATAGAAATACAGGAAAAAGGTGGGGTCCAATGTAAGGAAACTCACTTATAAATAAAAGTTGATTAAGTCTTGATTGACTATGGAGGACTCCAAAGGGCTCCAACTTCTGTGAGCAGGATTCCAGATGTTGAATGGTACAGTAAGGGCATAAATAAAGCTCTCCTGCCTCTGCCATCGAGGTAAGATTATCTCCTCTCCTCCACCTGCTCAAGGCAGACTTCCGTCTTGAGCCTCTGCCCATGCTTGAAATAAAAATTTCTTATTTGTGTGATAGACGACCTGTTTCTATCCGTTACTTCTCTCAGCTGACCTATAGATATTCTATTCCTACTCCGCCTTGTTTTACAGATGAGGAAACTGGTACTTACTCCAATCCCACACTTAACAGAGGGTGAAACGAGGATTTGAACCTGAATCTCGTGACCCTGTAGCTGCTGGTCTCATCTGCCCCATCCTGCTGCTGCTTCCCATCTGTGCAACATCCCTTTATGCTACAGAATGTAAGATTTTGACTCATGTTAGCACATCAAGCAGGGGGCTGGGGACGTTTGTGGGGTGGTAGACTCCTCTGAGCTTCTATGAAGTCACACACTTTATTCTCTGGATAATAGTTTGGTCCTAGCCTCCTCCACCCAGATCTGAGCACGGGATGTCATTATCAGGTGTCATTATCAGGTTTTTAAACTATGTGAGCAAGTGGGGGGCAGCAAAGGAAAGGAAGGAAATAGCTTCTCAGTTTCCATTGTCTGAGGAGGAACCTGAAAGTTACAGGGGAGAAATTCCCCAGAGGTACAGGCTGTGCCATAACCACAGGGCCCAGGTGTTGGCCTTTCCCATCAGGACTCTTTCCACCAGACCCTGAAACTACCATCTACTTCACATAAAACCAGAAAACTCCCTTTACTAATCTAGAAAACCTTCCCACTAAGACCAGCTTACTGTGTAGCGAACAAAGAGAATTCCTTTAAAATGGCTTTTCTCTTACTTAGAGTTGCTGGCATCAAGTATAGTTATTTATATGTTTTTCATTTGCTGCTTGATTTATTTTAGAGACTGACACTTTTACAAGCTGACATCTCAGCATTCAGACACTTTTTTTGTGCTTTGCAGAACACAGCCAGCTGATGCTACTTACGTGATGCCATGCCGAGTAAAACCTAGTTAAAGGTTTCTCTCTGTGTTGCAATCCATCACCCCTTTTACAGTTCTTCATCTGAAAGAGTGTAAACCGCCTCCTAATTTTGGCATCTGCTACCTGCTTTTCTGGCTGCTCCCTGTTGCTTCCTGATGTCACTCTGTCAGGTAGACACTTGAGGATTTCATGGCTACCCAGGAGTGTAGCGAATTCAACATTATTCAGTAGTTATTCTTAAAGCTTCTGTTGGAATAATTATGATGCATGTATGATTAATAGAAAATCAAGTATCAAAACGGGAGATTGAACAGCTATTATCGGTTGTTTACTCATTTATTTATTCTATATTCTATTTGAAAAACATCTGCTTTCTTGTAATGCCCCAGAAGATATAAGAACACTCTTAAGGGACACTCATTATGGTGAACAACCGCGCGATCACCTGTGTGATGAAACTCTGGGATGGGTCACTTTGCTTCTGATTTTCCCACCCTTGTTGCTGTGTCTTTTCTTCTGTATCTTTTTTTTTTTTTGAGACAGAGTCTTCCTTTGTCACCCTTGGTAGAGTGCCATGGTGTCATAGCTCATAGAAACCTCAAAGTCTTGGGCTCAAGTGATTCTCTTGCCTCAGCCTTCCAAGTAGCTGGGACTACAGGGGCCCACCACAATGCCCGACTATTTTTAGAGATGAGGTCTTGCTTTTGCTCAGGCTGGTCTCGAACCTGTGAGCCAGGCAATCCACCTGCCTTGGAGTCCCAGAGTGCTAGAGTTACAGGTGTGAGCCCTCATACCCAGCTGCTTCTGTATCTTTTTTTTGACAGAATAGTGCTATACAGAGTGACTTATTTTAGGAATCATTCTGCTGGCTTTTCCATTTTCCTCTTTAGCATCAAAATGTACCTGTTGTGTGCTCCTTTCTCTTGGACTCTGTTTTCCTTTTTAAGGAGAAAAGACAAATCTGGCAAATACACCTGTACTTGTACCCTTCCTGGTGACAGATGTTACTTTGGGGCAGGAGTTTTTAAGGTGCCATGGATTCATGTAAGGACATTTGTTAGGTCAGATAATGGTTAGGATGTTTCATTGTAGACAGAAATAATGAATGCTTAAAAAAAATAGCAGTATTATTTCTCTCCTTTGAAAGTGTGAGCTGGTAGCTACTTTGTCCCACTAAGTAGTCCCAACACCTGGATTCTTTCTGTTATGCCATGCCGCTGTCCTCCAGGCTGTTGCCCTCACCTCCATGACAGGTTCACGATCATTATACCAGGATCTTGTCTCATAGGGAGCAGAAAAGAAGACATGGATGGTAACCAGTTTCCTTGAAGGGCATGACCCAGCAATTGCACAAATTACTTATTGGCCGAAATTAACTTCAAGGTCACACTTACTTTATTGGAATGCTGGAAAATGTAGTCACTAGCTGGGCAATTATATGTCTAGGTAAAACTCCAGGGGAGATTTTTATTAATGAAAAGAAGGAGAGAGAGATTGTTGGGGGGAATTATGTATTTCTGCCTTGATGTATATGTAGAATCTTTCATAAGGGACGGACCAGGTCTACAATCTCAGCTCATGGGGGATTAAAACAGGGAACAATGAGCTTATCGAGCAACACATCACTGTAAGTTCAAGGGGTTAAAAACTGGTTATGTTTTGACTGGCTGTTCACACGTTTCTTCCATGCCTGGGCACTAACAGCAGCTGTTCCAGCGGATATTGGCACATTAACTCTTTAAGGAGTGGCTTTATTTTTCTAAGTGCACCTGGAATGTCTTACTACTCCCTCTTCAGCACTGGAATTTATCTGAATGTGCCTGGTCAGCCTCGTAGAAGCTATTTTCATTGTAATAATGACAGCTTACACCCCGTTCTGGGTCCTCTTTGGAACCAGAGTTTTTCCAGTCTAAGTTGTTTCCAGTCCAGCCAGCAAATGCGTACCACGTGCCTACTGTGTGCCTGGTGCAAGGCCTGGCGACATGAAAAGGCACAGTCTGTTTCTCAGAGTCTCACAAGGCAGGGGGCGAAGCTGACAAATACATAGAAAGCTTCGAACACGGGGTGATTGTAATAAATGCTATGCTGGAAATACAGATAAAGTGCTGTGGGAGCGCAGGGCAGGGAGGAGATTCGGAATCTGAGCATGAGGAGAGACTTTGTGGAAGGTGCAGGATTTAAATTGGCATGTGCGGGACAAAAGCTCTCCCCAGCAAGTAGGTGATTCTCCCCTCCAAGTACTAACCAGGTCCGACCCTGCTTAGCTTCCGAGATCAGACAAGATTGGGCACATTCAGGGTGGTATGGCCAGAGACAAGTTTGCAATTCTTACGGAGGCTGGTGTTGCTGAAATTTAGCTGAGTAAGAGCCAGGGGAGGGTAGAGAGGGCTGTCTTGAGATAAGACTGGAAACACTGATTTTTAGAGTCCAATCGGGGAGGTCTCTGTGTTCCAACGTGAGAAGCTAAGGAGTAGCTGGGAGTAGCACATGGGATGTCTTGGATTGCTGTGTATGAGAGTAGGGGTGTGTGTGTGGTGTGTTTGGGGAGATTAAGTCCTTGAGACAGAGGGACTGGTTGAGAAGTGATATTACTGGTTTAGGGAGAAGAATTAAAGAGTATGTGGGTCATTGTGAAAGGTTTGAGATACACAAAAATCAAGAAACATAAAGTCTGCGTGGATGGAAACAAAGGAAGCCCGCCCAGCAACACCAACAAGCGGAGCAGAGCGAATTGGAAAGGACGCTGTACCATGTTTCTTGGAAGTGAAATAATAGACAACAGCACAACTTGTCTCAAAACTTTCATAGTGACCTACATATAAACTAGGACTCAGGTGTAAGTATGGGTATTAAATAAAGAGAATTAGGTAACAACCAGCTTCGAAGGTAAGAAAGAGAGATTATCAGTTTGCAGGTCTATGCTACTGAGACAGTGACAGCATTAATCTAGATAAGAAACCCAGGTTTATTTGTGGATAAAATTGGAGATATTCATAGCCACTACATCCGAAGTCTATCGAAGGGTATCAAAGGGCTTTGGAAAACAAAAGTGCCAAATGAAATGCAAGATGACATTTTAACTCACACATTCTAGTGGACTGTCTGGAAGCTCGTCCCCATTGACAGGGATCATGGCTGTTTTATCATCTGCTGTGTATCCCGAGTTAGGAAGAAGCCCAGTGAATTTCAATACCAAAGTTTCCAAAAAGTCCTTAGTAAAGAAACATGTTAAACTTGGTTTAAACCAGTATTTTATTTGGCCCTGAACGCTTTTGATGAAGATGTCCTGTAAATGTCTCATAGAGTATTTTCTAGAATATACTTTGAGAAAAACAGCCTTAGGGTAATACATGATTAAGAGTTAAATGAACAAAAGTTCTAAAGAGAGAAGGGAATTGGGGTCTATGTCTGTCTCTCTGTCTGTCTTTATCCATCTCACAGAATTAAAGACGTTGAGATCTTTGGAAGGAGTGTCCCTTGGCAAAAGCACAGCCACAAAGAGGAATGAATGGGTGACCTCTTCTCCACACCTGATCACAAGTTTTAAAAGACTCACCATCAATTTTTAAAAGTGTCTTTAAAGCTCTAAGTATGGCCCTAGGACGTTACTCTTTAGACTCAAGTTCAAGATGATGGTCACAAGCATATCCTGGAGGCAGTTTTGAGCACTTTAAAAGCTTCATTTAGGTTTCAAATGCTTGTCAGTGCTCCCAGTCACCCTGAAAGGCCCAGAGAGGCTTTCAGAATTCAATAGAAAGTATGAAAAAGGGATGGGGCTCAGGACTTAATTATTCTTATTTTTATATAATCCTGATTCTATTATAGACAAACTCTTGTAGCAGGCTCCACAGACATACACACATGTGCACGCACACACCCTGGGTAGGATTTATATTTTATTAATACCTGTTTGATGGAACTTCTTTGAGAGATGCGTAACGTAGAGAAAAAGAATGTCACTGCATCAAATATCAGTGTTGTTTATTCCATTGTATGGAGGGTTTAAAAAAAAGGAAAACAATGCTTTTTCTGATTTATTGCAGTAACATAGCCTTTTATAAAAAAGGCGCTTACTGAAAAATTACAAGGCATTTCAGCAGTCTCTGCTTTACATACATCAGTCAATATCACAATAACTCGTCCATAGGCCCCGTTTTACAATTATCAAGCCTGGAATCAAAGCTTTGGCTGTTTCATGGATACACTAAAACAGATGTTCTGTTACTGCTTATTTAATAACTAGTAGCCATGCTTGCCTTTTGTCAAAAGGACTGTTATTTCATGAATGATTAAAGTGCTAGAAACCCAAGATTGATGACTCTTGCTCAAAATGCTCATGTGGCCCTTGTCTGATGAAAGGTACCTACCACGGAACACATTTCATTTACGGTGTAATGCTTGGGTTGCCAAGGTAACGCTCAGGTTAATCAGCTGTACCACACTTTGCCTAATTGAGGGAGAGCACTTCAGCTCCCACTTCAGTCCCTGAAAGATAACAATCATTTCCTTTCATTTTTTTCAATTTGACATTTGGAGGCTATTTCAGATGCTCTTGACTTCAGAACCATTTTCCTCTCTGGTGCTGACACATGGCACTATGCCCTCAGATCAGCTGTGCTTGAACAACTGGGTTTCACAAAGGCCATTTCCCTATTTGTTATGTATAAATAGGATCACGCCATTATGTACTGTTCTTAGGGATTTTGGCAAGTTGGTTGAAGTTATAATTTTGTGTATTTATATTAGCACCTTGGAGTGCATTCCCTATTTTCTTTTCCTGACCATTTGAGTGACTGTGAACAAGAAATTTCATTCGGAGCAGGGGGTTGAGAAGACTTGGTTGAATTTCCTAGAAACTTTGTGGGCAAAGTTGTTGGGGAAAATTTCTAAGTCTTGTTTTAAGTCTCTCTTTCTTTGTATTCCAACTCCTGAAATAGTTACCCTATCTATTAGCTGCTGCTTACTACACTAACTTGTTAGGTACAGGTTGGCATTAACTAAAATTAAAAGTGGCTAGCAGAGGAAGGATAAATGTGGGTTTTTTTTTGACAGTTTTTGGCTGGGGCTGAGTTTGAACTTGCCACTTCCGGCATATGGGGCCGGTGCCCTACTCCTTTCAGCCATAGGCGCTGTCCGATAAATGTTTTTGACTATTGAAAACATATGGACTATTTAGCATCTAACACTCAGAGCCATTGTCTGAGAGAGTCAGTTTGTGAGATCATGTAAAGTCAAAGCTTTCACAAATTATGTCTACCCAAGGTGTCAATAATCAGTTAGTTGCGTTTTGGCCTTGACTAGATAGAATACTAGGTAAAAGTCAAACTAAAAAACCCAACAACTTACTTTAGATTCTTTTTTTTTTGCAGATTTTGGCCAGGGCTGAGTTTGAACCCAGTATCTCTGGTATATGGGGCCAGCACCCTACTCCTTGAGCCATAGGCACCGCCCCTTACTTTAGATTCTTTAAATCTTCAATAGTTTGTGTTTTAAAATTCTTTAAGTGTGATTTATGCATTCTCCCTGCTATTCCATTATTGTTAGATTTAGGGAAATAATGATTGAAATGATGTTTTGTTTTATTTCATGTAACTTTAATTTTTTTAAACACAACAATTGAATTCTTGAATGTCAAACATCAAAACCATTCTTTACCCATACTCCTGAATTAAAGACCAGACGCTTCTTTTTTGTAAATATTTGAAAGAGTCTGAATGTGCTGGAGAATTAATTCATTACACATAATTCTCTAAAAACTTTATTTCCCCAAGACTCTGATGAAGCATCCCCTTTGTATAAACTCTTTATTCACCACTGGCTACCTGGTTTGACCTAATCCCTCTGAGCCTTAGTTTTTCTCTTCTATGTGATGAGAATAAGGGTACTTACTGGGCAGAGCTGTTGTGAGGATTAAATGAGATATGGTATAAAAAGGGCTTATCCAGTACCTGGCACACAGTAAGAGATAAACAGAACTGTCAGAATTGTTAATGTAAAGGACAGTGTGCAAAGAAAAATTCTTTTTTGACTTTAATCTGCTGTCACCTCAAAAAATAGCTAACTTTTTCAATATCATTTTCATCTTTGGCAGCCTAAAAAATTCTCAAAAACTTACACCTTTAAATTTCCGAATTTTTCTTCTTGAGGGGCTCTTTTATCTTGGCTTCCTGTTACTTAATTAAAATTGCATGAAACCAAACAATCTGTATGTTGCCATTCTGAATTCTTGGTCCTCGATTGCCAAATCCTGAATAAACTCCTTGAATCTCTATGAATGTGCCTTTCATTTTAGATGATGTATTTCATTTCGAAAAAAGAATATAACATTTTGGACTCACATAACGAATGATTACTGTGGTGATGAGGTGGGACTCATTGCCCAAGAGAAGAGAAGTGCTAATGAAGACTGAAGTGGCCATACTAATTTTTAAATGCTGTGCACGTTCAGTGTTACCAACAGACATTTAAAAATGAATAACCTAAAATTTTCTACATGGAACCATCTCTTATAATCACATTGCATAAGTGTCTGAAAATAATAGAATTATATAGGAAGAATTTGGCTGCTGGGTTTAGCCACGTGTTTTGTTTCACTTTGACATTTAGAGTAATGTCGGTGATTGAAGACGGTTATCTGGAAATTTGCAAATCTGGCCGTGTTATGTTGACTTTACATCATCAAGATATGCATTATCATTATCAGTATTTTCTGGGAGCCCATGTTGTATGAAGTAGGAGAATTTGGGGTGAAGGTAGAATGTGCCAACACAGATTCTCCTGGCGATGCCTAGGATATTTGCCGTCCTTACCTGAACTTGTCCTCTCTCCGTCCTCAGCTCAGTAACAGCCTAGACATGTCTTCTGGAGCCCATCAAACTGGTTATGATGAGAGATCTGAAAAGTTTTCTCCCTGTCTGCATTGGAAAGTTACAGTTCTTTCACATCTATGAATAAGATATGAGCCCTTTTTATAAAATACTTGCTATATTTTTCTTAGTTTGCTAGAAATTGCCTCTCAATTTTAATTCTTTTAAATAATTCATATGTAATTAAATCAGACAGTTTATGTACTGTTAAATCGAGCAGTTTTTATTTTTTATTTATTTTTATTTTTTGAGACAGAGTCTCACCATGTCACCCTTGGTAGAGTGTGTGGCGTCACAGCTCCCAACAGCCTCCAACTCTTGGGCTTAAACAATTCTCTTGCCTCAGCCTCCCAAGTAGCTGGGACTACAGGCACCGGCCACAACGCTCAGCTATTTTTTTTTTTTTTGTTCTAGTTGTCATTGTTGTTTGGCAGGCCTGGGCTGGATTTGAACCCGCCAGCTCTGGTGTATGTGGCTGGCGCTTTAGCCACTTGAGCTATGGGCTCCAAGCCAGATATTATTAGCCCTTTTATAAAGTACTTGCTGTAAACAATTTTCTTAGTTTGCTAGAAATTGCCTCTCAATTTTAATTTGTTTAAATAATTCATATGTAATTAAATCAGACAGTTTATGTACTGTTAAATCAAACAGTTTTTACTTTGTGACTTCTTTCACTGTTTTAAGCTTGGGATGTTCTCTTTTTGTAACAGTGGTACTTTATACTCTATATTTTCCTCTAGCTCTTGATATATTAATTTTTAAAAGTAACTCAACTTTTTTTTTTATTCCCTGGGAATTTGTGTTCTGGTATAAGGTAATATTATAGATAAGATATTAGGAAAGGATAAACCGACTTCTTTTTTTATTCCCTGGGAATTCGTGTTATGGTATAAGATAATACTATAGAGAAGATATTAGGAAAGGACAAACTGACTTCTTTACTTATTAGGTAGCACTATTTACTGACTTCTGCTTTCTTTTTCATCGTGGATTACATATTCATATGCTATATTCCTGGGTCATCTATTCTACAGACTTGTCAGGCAGGCTATTCTCAAGCTATAATCATGCCTGTTTTAATTAGTATTAGTAATTGGTATTATGTAGTGTGAATAGGGCTGGCATTCCAACAAGGAATAAGAATTCTGTTGTATTTATGGTGATGGATATGCCAATTATACTGATTTACAAATTATATGAATATATTAAATTACCACATGTACCTCAAAATATGTACATCTTTTTTTTTGAGACAGAGTCTCACTATGTCGCCCTCGGTAGAGTGTTGTGGCATCACAACTGACAGCAACCTCCAACTCTTGGGCCTAAGAGATTCTCTTGCCTCAGCCTCCCAAATAGCTGAAACTATAGGCGCCTGCCACAACACTTGGCTATTTTTTGGTTGCAGTTGTCATTGTTGTTTAGCAGGCCCAGGCCAGATTTGAACCCACCAGACTTGGTGTATGTGGCCAGCACCCTAATGACTGAGCTATAGGCAATGAGCCCCAGTAAAGAAATCTTTTAAATTGTCAAAGGATTTGAAGAGACATTTCCCGGAAGAAATTATAGAAGTGACCAACAAACACATGAAAAGATGCTCAGCAAATCAAAACCACAGTCAGACACTATCTCCCACCCATTAAGATGGCCACTCTCAAACAAACAGAAAATAAGAAGCATTGGCAAAGATGTGGAGAAATTGGAATCTTGTGCACTGCCAGTAGAATTGTGATGCACTGTTATGGAAAACAACATGGAGAACCTTCAAAAAATTAAAACTAGAGTTACCATATGAGTTAGCAATTCTATTTCTGGATCTTTACCCAAAAGAATTGAAGGCACGATTTCAAGGAGATATTTGCATATCCACATTCATAGCAGCATTATTCATAGTAAACAAAAGGTGGTAGGAAAGCAAGTGTCCGCTGACAGATACATGGCTAAGCCAAATGTGTACACAGACAATGGAATATTATTAGCCTTAAAAAGGAGGGAATCTTGTTACAACGAGGGATGAACTTTGAGGTCATTATGCTAAGTGCAATAGTCCAGTCACAGAAGGACAAATAGGACACACAATTCTATCCATGTGAGGTAGAGAGGAGCGTCATTCAGACAGAAAGTAGAATGATGGTTGCCAGAGTCTGGGTGGAGAAGGAAATAGAAAAATTTTTAATGGGTGTTGAGTTTTATTTTCCCAAGATGACAAGAGTTCTGAACATTTTCGAGCAATGACATGAATATACTTAACAGTACTGATTTGTACACTTAAAAAGGGTTAGGATGGTAGGCTTTATGGTATGTGTATTTCACCACAATTTTAAAAGAATGCAACATATTTTATATAAAATGTGTATTAGGTATATGATAGATTTTTAAGCATGAAGAACCAGTCATCTCAGATTTTTTTTTTGAAATACTCCTTTGCAGTCTTCTCCTTGTATGCATATATTTGTAGGGTTATAATTGTAAGACACTTGTATTGTGAGCGCAATTTACCAGAAAAAAGCTTCTTAACTATAACTTTGTTATTAACTTATGAAATAGTGTCATACAAATCCATTTGCTTTTAAACATATATGTAATTCAAGAAGTATGATAAAAACATGTTCACACAGTTTTAGACTAGCTTTTTTACACAAAGAGCTGCTTTTCTATATATTTATCTCAAAACCTCTTAAAGAGATTTTGATACATAGTAAGTGACCATCCTGTGGAACCTGGTTTTAGACAATTTGCTGTCTTTTGCAATCTGTCATAAACTTGGGCAAAGAGCAAAATAGAGAAGAATAAAAATGGGAAAGGCTGTCATTTTATGCCCAAGTATGAATAAGGAAATTGTGAATATGTCTGAGCAATAAGATTAGGCCTTTCTACCTGCTACTTTAAAAAAAAAACCAAAACTTTTAAAATTTAATTACGACTAGGCAGTTTGGGATAAATTATATAGCCTTCTAATTATCATCATGATTGGAGCAATTATTATGAATTCAAGAATATTGATCTTGTATTTAGTTTAAAATCTGAATTCTTATTTGAACTCAATATCACCCTTGATTTTTTATTGCATTCTAAATGATACAAGAGACCAAAACAATCTATTTTTTTCTGAAGAACATAACGTGTCCTGAATTGGTTTACCTATTTGCCGGAATTTAGCTGCTTTCAAATAAGGATTTTTTAGCCAGATGTCATCTATGGAACTTTTTCATGTTCTAAGAATCAGCATTTAATCTCTGTTTAGCTGAAATTTAGTTAGCGATGTTGACACCTCTGCATCTTAAAACTGGGATTTCTTTGTAGGACACAATTGCTTTCAATCAACTTAATATCCCATCTTGGTCTCTAAGGGACAATAATTGAGTTTAGGCTAGTTTTAAATAGCGATAAGGACAGGGGACACAGATGGGTGTTTCATTGATTAACGCTAACCCTGGCCTAAGGCCCCAGTGTCAGGCATTAGATTAGGACATTACGAAGAGAATGACAGAGTTTTGGTACTTTATTCCTCTCAATAACATTCTTTCACATATTAGGTTTATCCCCCCAGGTAGCTACTTTCTCATGCAGAAGGCCTTAATCCACTGATGCGACTCGCTCTGCTCTCACTTTGATGCGGCCTCTGTTTACAAGAGTAATGCGGCCTGGGTAAGACAAAGTACTCGGGACAAGGACAACTGAATAAGGCTTTTAGATGCACAGTGATCCGACCTAAAACAAAAGCAGACCCACATTGCGAACACACACACAGAAATCCACCGACACACACGCACACACAAACACCCACAACACCGAGGCTTTTTTGAAATGAAGTTACGATGCTGGCCTCCTGAAGAATCAGACACGAGGATTTCGCCGAGAAGACCCTCCGCTACTGATCTCCTTGTCTGGCACTTTATCTTTCCTTCACCTTTGACCTTCCTTTCAGCCTCTCTTCAAGGCACCGTGAACGTAAGCCCTTGTGGGGTTCTTTTAGAAGTAGGATTGCTGCCATCCCCTCTGGTGAATTTAAGCAGCTGCTGGAATCAGTGACAAGGTTGGGTACAGATTTGGTGTCCTGGCTGGGAAAGAGATTATGGGTCAGTCCCCAGTGCTGGGATACAATAGGTTCAAGCGGTTCAGGATTTTTTGGATATCCGAAAAAGATTTCATGAAATTTGTAAAGATCTAACAGTGCATTGCAGATTTCATGTGATCTAAACAGCTTCTACTAAGAAAAACTCTCAGTAGTCAGTAAATGATGTTTTCACAGCTATGCCATTTTTTTTTTTTTTTTTTTTTTTTTTTTTTTTTAATTTTTTAAATCCGTTTATTACTATTTTTTAACAAACGGCCCCAGGGATAGGGGACCAGGGAAAGGGGGAGGAGGGGAAGTGAGGCCCCAGCCCCACCACCCCTCCTCACCCACCCCTTTCCCCCTTATATATTTATAATCTATATACAAGCCCTGGGGGGTAGGGGTGGGGGTAAGGGGAACTCCCTCAGCGGGGTGGGGTCAACCCAGGCTCCTTGTCCCCTCGGGACCCAGGCTCCTCTGCCCGTTGGGAAGGCCCTTCTCGAGAAGGTGGCCCTGTCCGCTCCCAAGGCTTTGGCATCCAACGCAGGGCATCTGGTGGTGAGGCCT
>CAUYRH010152426.1:0-10925 GCA_963574655.1 Perodicticus potto
GCCTCCCAAGTAGCTGGGACTACAGGTGCCCGCCACAACGCCCGGCCATTTATTTTTTGGTTGCAGCCGTCATTGTTGTTTGGCGGGCCCGGGCTGGATTCGAACCTACCAGCTCAGGTATACGTGGCTGGCACCTTAGCCTGTTGAGCCACAGGTGCCGAGCCGACACTCCATATTTCATTAAAATTCAAAACTTCTCTTTGTCAAAAATATCATAAAGGGCTCAGCGCCTGTGGCTCAACGGGCTAAGATGCCAGCCACGTACACCTGAGCTGGCGGTTCAAATCCAGCCTGGGCCCGCCAAACAACAATGACGGCTGCAGCCAAAAAATGGCCGGGCGTTGTGGCGGGTGCCTGTGGTCCCAGCTGCTTGGGAGGCAGAGACAGGAGACTCGCTTGAGCCCAGGAATTGGAAGTTGCTGTGAGCTATGATGCCACAGCACTCTATCCAGGGTGACAGCTTGAGGCTCTGTCTCAAAAAAAAAAAAAAATCATAAAGGGCGTTAAAAGGAAAGCTATAGAATGTGAGAATATAGTTGCAAGGCATATAATTGACAAAAAAAATTGTAAGTGCTACATATAGCTCGGCACCTATAGCTCGGTGGCTAGGGAGCCAGCCACATACACCAGGCGGGTTCGAACCCGGCCTGGTCCTGCCAAACAACAAGGACAACTACAACAAAAAAATAGCCAGTGTTGTGGCGGGTGCCTGGTGGTCCCAACTACTTTGGAGGCTGAGGCAAGACAATTGCTTAAGCCCAAGAGTTTGAGGTTGCTGTGAGCTGTGATGCCACGGCACTCTACCAAGGGCAACATAGTAAGACTCTGTCTCAAAAAAAAGTGCTGTATATGTCATTGCTGAATAGCATCATGGTCACCTTCAAGGTATGTACTCCCCTTAGGAAGCTATGTACTGATTCCAGTGCCTAGTCCACTCTTCAAAGTAATTTTGAAACTCTTTTTCTGGACCATCAGAGCCATTATCACATAAGGTCTGATAATTAAGTTAGAGAACTTGTCCCAGGGACCTGCTACATCCCTCATTGCTGAACATTACTACAGTCATCAGATGGCCAAGAGGAGTACTTCAAAGGTCACAATAGTGATATTCAGCCCACGAGGTATGTAGCACTTTTTCTAGGATGAGTTCTCACACTTAATTGTGTGACCTCATAAATAACTTCTTCAAATCAATAAGACAAAGATAGACTGCCCAATAAAAAGGTGGTCCAAATATTTGGGCCAGGAATTCTCAAGAGAGAATACCAAAATGGCCAGTGACCCCATAACAAAGTGCTGAATAACATTAGACATTAGGAAAATGCAAATTAAAACCACAAGGAGATGTCACTCTACCCACACCAGAATAGCTAAATGAAAAAGAGACAACATTAAGTGGTAGCAAGAGTCCGGAAATGGTGGCTCACGCCCATAATCCCAGCACTCTGGGAGGCCAAGGTGGGTGGATCACCCGAACTCATAAGTTCTGGACCAGCCTGAGCTAGAATGAGATCTTGTCTCTAAAACTACCCAGGCGTTTAGTGGCAGGTGCCTGTAGTCTCTGCTACTCGGGAGGCTGAGGCAAGAGGTTTGCTTGAGTCCAAGAGTCTGAGGTTGCTATGAGCTATGACTCCACTGCACTCTACAGGGTGAGGGGTGGGTGGGTGACAAAGTGAGACTCTGTCTCAAAAAAAAAAAAAAAGTGGTAGCAGAGATTTGGAGCAAACGGAAGTCTCATGTAGTGCTGGTGAGCATGTCAAGTTGTACAATCTCTTTAGAAAACTATTTGGCAACCTTAAATGATTAATACTTCACATGTTCATGTCCTATGATCCAGCAATCCAACTGCTAAGTATGTATCCAGCACATATGTACAGCAAAACACACATCTATAATAGCTTTATTAATAGTAGCCCTAAACTAAAAACAACTCAAGGCACATTGACAGTAGGATGGATTGACAAGTGCATATCAGGCCTTGGCTCAGGCCAATAATCCTAGCACTCTGGGAGACTAAGGCAGGTGGGTAGCCTGAGCTAGGATTTCAAGAGGAGCCTGAGCAAGAGCAAGACACTGTCTGTACTAAAAAAACAGAAAAACTAGCTGAATGTTGTGGTGCATGCCTGTAGTCCCAGCTACTTAGGAGGCTGAGGCAAGAGGGTGGCTTGAGCCCAAGAATTTGAGGTTGTTGTAAGCTATGATGACACCACAGCACTCTCCCGCCAAAAGTAGAATGGATTAATAAATCGTGGTATATTCATGCAATGGAAGATTATGTGGCAATGAAAGAGAAATAACCACTGCTCCATGCCACAGTATGGATGAATCTCACAGACATAATTCTGTACAAAAGAAGTGACATGCTTTCCTCACAGTTTCTTTCCTCATTGCCAACAAAATCTCAAGAACTCCAAGGACCTAGAAAAGGGTGGAGCTGCACAGTGGAGCAAGCTTGGGAGCAATCACTTTATATTGTGACATGCGTGTAAATTTGATTGTGTGAAGCCACTGAGAATTGGGGTTATCTGTTACATCATCCTAGGTAGCACATCCTAGATACTGAGTGGTACTGTCAGAACGTGCTAGAGAAGCTCACAGGAGAGAAGGGGCCAGGAGCTGGGGTGGTCAGGAAAGGCCTCCCCCTCACCAAGAGCTAGACCCCAACTGGAGAGCTGGGCTTGGGCAGTGACAAGGAAGAGGAGGGTGCTGCCAGGCAGGGGAGGGGCACATGCTGCGGAAGACAAAGAGAGTATCTAGTTCCTGCAGGGGCGATGGGGTGCCCCTGTCTTGTCCTAAAGGATCTTGGAAAAGAGGGTCAATGACTATTCTTTCCTTAGGAGACTTGCCCCCTATAATTTGAAACAACATGTGTGCTCAGCCTACACACCCCTGGCAGCTTCATGGGAGATCTGTGCAATTCCTTTCCTCTGACACCACGCCCTGTTGTCTGCTCTTTATTTCATAATTATCTACTTTTAAGAGAATTTATGGAGGCTGGTGAATAGCTTTACATTTTTTTCTTTGAACTCCCAGATGTTCTGACCAGATTCCAAATTCCAGCTGAAGTTCCCAGCCCTTCACCAGAGCGGTCTGGTAATTTTCTAATCCTCCCCGGGACATTCCTATTTCCTGCTGAGGAATAAGAAAACAACAATGCTTTCCTGAGGGTGGTGTGCTCCAGCTCTGAGGACTGAATCTCCATTTTTGGAAAAGTGTTTACAAGGGTATAAAACTCTGCAAGGAACCGGGCCAGTGAGTTTCCTGGGAAATAACACGGAGACCCCATCACAGGGATTTACTGCGGCCTTTTGCTGCATTCCTCAAACTGCAGTAGGAGGCTGTTTGGGAAGTTCACTCTGATTAAACAAATACACTGAAGTGAAAGTGTGGGTGTAAGGGGGGCTCTGAAACAGACCTGAGAAGAAAACCAGCAAGGAAGAGGAAAGAAGTGAGAGAGACGAGGAGGGGAGAGAGGCCAAAGGCGTCCCCTACCCTGCAAAGACCTCTTCGGTGCATTTCATTTTTTTTTATCATGGAAATATTCAAACATACACAAAAATAGAGAAAATAGTGAAATGAACCACCTTGTGCCCATTATCAAGCTTCAACAATGAACAACATCTTGTCCGCCACTTTGTCCATCTTTTCACTGGTCTGCCCTTCTCTTTTTTTAGCAGTAGAAGTGGGCTTGGCAAATGGCATCCCCCAAAACTGCCTCCCTGTTTTTGCAAGTAAAGTTTTATTGGAAGATAGCCATGCCCATTCATTTGTGTTCTATCTATACTGCTTTCACTTTGCAGCAACAAGGCTGAGTAGTTGTGACAGAGACCATGTGGCCAACAGAGGCTAAAATATTTGCTATCTGGCTCTTAACAGAAAAAGTCTTGCCAGCCCCTACATTAGTCTCTTAAAGCAAATACTAGGTATCATATCATTTTATCTATAAATGCTTCAGCATCACTCTCTTAACAGATGAGAACTTTATAACTGCTATATCAATGAAGACATTATCATACCTAACAAAATTAATAACTCCATCATCTTATCTAATACCCAATCTGTGTTTAAAATTCCCCTATTGGGGCCAGGCGCAACGGCTCATGCCTGGAATCCTAGTACTCTGAGAGGCCAAGGAGTGTGGATTGTTTGAGCTCAGGAGTTCCAGACCAGCCTGAGCAAGAATGAGACCACCATCTCTACTAAAAATAGAAAAATTATCTGGGCGTGGTAGCAGGCGCCTGCAGTCCCAAGTACTCAGGAAGCTGAGGCAAAAGGATTACTTGAGCCCAAGAGACAGGTTGAGCTCTGACACCATGGTGCTGCCCAGGTGATAGAGTGAGACTCGGTCTTAAAGAAAAAAATAAGGAAATAAAAACAAAAATAAAAATAAGATTTCCCAGCACTGTACCGAGGGCTACATGGTGAGCCTCTGTCTCAAAAAATAAATAAGTAAAATAAAATAAGATTTCCCTATTATATTCAGAAATATCTTTTTACAGTGGCTTTTTCACATTATGATCTATATAAGGTTCACGTGTCACATTTGATTGCTATGTCTACGTGTTTCTTAATCCATTGTCATTTCTCTCTTACCTGCTTGCCTTCTCTTAATGACGTTTATGTGTTGAAGAAACCAGGCCATTTGTCCTACAGAATTCCCACATTCTAAATATGGCCGGTTGTGTCCTCACTGCGTCATTTCTCATGGCCGCAGTGCATTTTTCAGTGTCTGGGCCGCATGAGATGATGTGGGAAACTCCCCACTCCCCTTTCGTGGGAAAAGTATGGAAGGATGTGGAATGAGAAGTCACTCTAATCAGACCCAGTTGGGCCCCTGCAGCATGGGGAGGGCGTACATACCGTTTATAAGGTAACAGCAGCAAGCTGCGCCCCACCCCGCCCCCACAGGAGTCAGCTGTTCCCTTAACCCATCAAACTGCAAGGCTTATGGTGTAGGAGAAGTGAGGATAAAATCATATTAACTTGAGGAACATCAGTAGAGTGATAAAATTAGGAAACATAATGTCTAGAGCAATATACCATTTATATAAATTAAAAGTATAGGCTGGGAGCTAGGTTCGGTGGCTCAGGTCTGTAATCCTACCACTCTGGGAGACTGAGGCGGGTGGATTGCTTGAGCTCAAGAGTTTGAGATCAACCTAAGCAAGAGTGAGATCCCATCTTTACTAAAAATAGATGTTAGCCAGGCGGGGGTGGGATGGGGGGGAGGGGGACCGCTTTTTGTCCCTGCTACTCGGGAGGCCGAGGCAAAGGATCACCCGAGCCCAAGAGTTTGAGGATGCTGTGAGCTATGACACCATGGTACTCTACCCAGGGTGACAGAGTGAGACTTTGTCTCAAAAAAATAAAAAAATAAAATTTAAAAATTAAAGTACAGGCCAACTGCAGTGGCTAGGATCGTTGAGGCCAGGAGTTCAAGATCAGCCTGAGCAAGACTCTGTCACTACAAAAACTAGAAAAATTAGTTTGGAGTTGCAATGAGCCCACTGCCCTCTACCCCAGGTGACAGAGTGAGACCTGTCTCAAAAATAAAAAGAACAAACAAAACGACTCTTCCTGCCTGACAAGGGCCTGCAGCAAAGCAGAGCAGAGCGTGTGCCTGTAGGAGGAGCAGAATGGAGCGAGGAAGGGGAAAGACCAAGCCAGAGGCGGGCAAGGGCATGGCCCTGAGTGGGGCTTTCCCTGAGCAGGAGGCAACATCGACTCAGCTCTGCACCAGACGAGCAAGCCCACCGGAGGGACCTGCCGGGGCTCATCCTGGAGTGATTTGCCAGCTTTGGGGGGGAAGTGGTGAGCCGACCTGTTGCTCCTCTGGCTAGCGAGGCTAATGGGCTGAAATGCCAGGCACCTCCCGCAGCCACCAGCCCATCCTCCAGAGTCGGAAGAGCTCAGCGCAGGGGCCTTCACTGGCAGGTGACAAACTCCCAGAAGAGATTTCCCCTGTGGGCAAGGAGATCGCTACCCCGGAAGGAGAGATGAGGAGCCCTGGAGCAGAGGACACGGAAGGCAGCTGCCCGCCTACGAGGAGCTTGGAGTGCAGAGAAACTGGGAGACGGGGCGGCGCGGGGCGGGGTGAGGACCCCACGGGACCCCCTTACTTTGAAGGCCCAGTTCCATGAGTCTTTTGGACTGAATGGTGCCCCCACCTCGTAAAGTATGTTGGAGTCCTAACCTCCAGCACCTTAGAGTATGACCTTATTGGGGCGGTGCCTGTGGCTCAGTGAGTAGGGCACCGGCCCCATATACCGAGGGTGGCGGGTTCGAGCCCGGCCCTGGCTGAACTGCAACAAAAAAATAGCCGGGCATTGTGGCAGGCGCCTGTAGCCCCAGCTATTCGGGAGGCTGAGGCAAGAGAATCGCCTAAGCCCAGGAGTTGGAGGTTGCTGTGAGCTGTGAAGCCATGGCACTCTACCAAGGGCAACAAAGTGAGACTCTGTCTCTTAAAAAAAAAAAAAAAAAAAAAAAGAATATGACCTTATTTGGAGATGGGGCCCTTTCAGAGGTATCAAGTTAAAATGAGGCCGTTGGTGTGGTCCATAACGCAGAATCACTGGTGTCCTTATGAAGAGGGGGATGTGGGCGCAGAGACAGGTGCACCGTGGCTCACCAAGTGAACGCAGCAGCTTGCGGTGTGCAGAGACGATTCCCCTGGTCTCAAAAAGAGCAATTCTCTGCTCACCTCAGAGTTAGCAGAGAAGAGGTAGGAAGGGGGAGGCTGCCATGCCTGCATTATGTAGAATTAGGACACTGCGTTTCAGAGCACCTAGCCCTAAAATTACCACAGCTGGAGTTACAAAGTCGAGGACTGGGCCGGAGGTTAGGACTCTGCACATGGCTTTTCAGTCAGTTATATGGGAGAAAGTCTTGTGGGTTGGAGCAAAGGTAGGATGCAGGGAAAAGGCACTCAGAGGGAAACACTCAGACAAATTTGGAAGAAAGGTGGTGAAGAAGGGGTGAAAATTGTGCCAGCCTGACTCTAGGCCTAGTCTCAGGAAGGGGCACATCAGATGAGTTGGAGAAGGTGATTCAGGTGACACTGACTCTGGAGACGCAGGCTCCGCAGCAGCAGGGCCCCTGTCCCTAAATGGCTGGGATTGCTGGGTCCAGCGCTGGAGGTCAGACCAGCATGCCTGGGCAGGTCTGGAAACTAGGGGACCGCAGACGGCTTTGCTTTTACCTGCCAGCACCCTCCCACCACTAGCACCCAGCTCCGAGGCTTAGTGCGCACCTCCTTCCTTTGGGGTACTCCATGTGGTCCTGATGGGGCTGTCAGACATAGGAGCCTGCTGGCCACCTCACCACAGCCAGAGGCCCGCATGAGACCCAAGCCCAGCCAATCAGCACTCTTCCCTGGGAGCTAGAAGCCTTGTCCCTGCTTAGCACTGCCAAGGAGACATGATATGAGCTGCCTGTGGCCAGTTTGAACCCGGCCCCATAACAAAGTCTGGGTCACTGAGGGATAGTGAGAATTCTGATGACAACATATGAGTCACTCTATTCTGTCCCCACCCAATCCATGGACACATGTCTGAGACCTAAGGAGAGAGATGGTTGTGAGTAAAATCTGAATTACACCAGTAAAATCTGTGCATTGAAGAGAAGTATCTTCTTGCCACATCGTCACAAAGCAGCCACCTGATGCAGTCCAGTGAGCTCTTCAGAGGCGCTACCTGGAAGGTTTGGGCAGTGCCCCATGGGAGACTGTGGGGCTTGGCCCAACACGGACCCCTGTGGCAGCAGTGGTGCCTGCAGGAGACAGATGTATCCTGAAAACGGTCAGCAGCACACACCCAGCCAGGAAGCAAAAACAGCACCCAGGAGAAGTCATGTTCACAACTGTGTGAGACCTATCCTGCTTCTCCCAATTTGCAAACATACTTTTTATTTTCCTATAAGGACGGGGGAGATGGTTAACCCAAAGACTGTAGCTGCAGGTCTCACTTCAGCAGAAGAGGTAAGGGCCAGTGAACTTGGAGTATCGTTCTTAACCGTGTCCCCGTTTGTACCCATGGGCTGAGGTAGTCTGGGAAACTCAGGCTCCATTTAGGTAACCGCAGTAAAGTTGGCCACCTAATAATAACAAGTGTTTTAGTTATCTCTTGGTGCATAACAAACGACTTCAAAACTTAGAGATTTAAAATAGCAGTAAACTTTTTTTTAATCTCATAAATGTAAGGAATTTGGGAGTGGCTTAGTTGGATGGTTCTGGCTCGGGAGTCTCAGGAGGCTGTAGTGTAGTGTTCTCAATCTTCCTAATGCTGCGACCCTTAAATACAGTTCCTCATGTTGTGGTGACCCCCACCATAAAATTATTTTCATTGCTACTTCCTAACTGTAATTTTGCTACTGTTATGAATCATAATGTAAATATCTGCTATGCAGGATATATTTTCATTGTTACAAAGGGGTCGAGACCCACAGGTTGAAAACTGCAGGGAGATGTTGGTCAGGGCTGCAGGATCCACCTCTAAGTAACTCAAGTAAGTGGGGCATGGAAGCATAGGAAAAGGAAAGGCTGTGCAAAATGATGCAGTGACTTTTGTGTCTGCATTACATTTATATCCAAAGTGCCTAGTCCAGTGCCTAGAATGTGATAGGTGCTCAATAAATGTTGGTGAATTAGTAATGGATGGTGGCATTTAACAAATTCTAGATGAAACACTAATATTCAAAAATAATAATATAGCAACAAGTTTCCATATGAAACATGAAAGTGATAAATTACCGTCATGTTTTACTTTTATTTTATTTATTTATTTTTTAGAGACAGAGTCTCACTTTATCCCCCTCAGTAGAGTGGTGTGATGTCACAGCTCACAGCAACCTCCAGCTCTTGGACTTAGGTGATTCTCTTGCCTCAGCCTCCAAAGTAGCTGGGACTATAGGCGCCCGCCACAATGCCCAGCTATTTTTTTGTTGCCGTTTGGCTGGGGCTGGGTTCGAACCCGCCACCCTCGGTATATGGGGCTGGTGCCCTACTCACTGAGCCACCCTACTGTCATGTTTTAAAATGTTCATGATAATAATATATAATGTTATTACTCTTCCTACACATATTTATTTGTATGTGTGTTCTCCTCTGAATAAACTTCTTGAATGCAGGATCTATGCCTTATTCATCCTTATATCACCAAAGCCTGGCTTGGAGTAGGCAGAGATTTTGTCAATAATTTATTAAGCATTTACAACACATGTCAAGCACTTCTCCAGGGCTAATACATATAAATTAGCAAATTTAATTCTCATGGTCATCTAATGAGTTTAGTTACATTATTATTATTACTGAGAACAAGTCTCACTCTGTCACCTTGGGTAGAGTGCCATGGCGTCATAGCTCATAGCAACCTCAAACTCTTGGGCTTAAGCAATTCTCTTGCCTCATCCTCCACAATAGATGAGACTACAGGTGCTCACCACAACACCTGGCTAGTATTTCTATTTTTTTCTTTTCTTTTGAGACAGAGTCTCACTATGTCGCCCTCAGTAGAGTTCTATGGCATCACAGCTCACAGCAACCTCCAACTCTTGGGCTCATGTGATTCTCTTGCCTCAGCCTCCTGAGTAGCTGGGACTACAGGCACCCATCACAACGCCCAGCTATTTATTTTTTTTTTTTTTTTGTAGTTGTTATTGTTGTTTAGCAGCTTTGGTGTATGTGGCTGGCGCCCTCCTCACTGAGCCACAGGCACCGAGCCAGTATTTCTATTTTTAATAAAGACAAAGTTTTGCTCTTGCTCGGGCTGGTCTCGAACTCCTGAACTCAAGCAATCCACCTGCCTTGGCCTCTTAAAGTGCTAGGATTACTGGCTTGAGCCACCAACCCAGCTTGGTTATATGATTACCATCTCCAGTTTTCAGATGAGCAAAGGGGACACAAAGAGGTTGAGAACCTTGCTGGAAGTTACAAAGTAATAACTGGGATTTGAAGCAGGGCAGTCTTGCTCTAGAGTCCACAGCCATCCTCCCCACATCTACTGTGTTTATGAAACTGAACCACAGTGTAGTGAGATCTGTTGAGCTTCTTCCGGTGAAACCCTGTAAGTTTACACAGACACATCTAGAAAGACATTAAGGAAGTCCTGGAAACCACCAGTGTGCTTTTAGTGACTCATGAAGGGAAGAGAGGAAGTTATGATATCTCTGAGGGTGACTGGTTTAGGAAAGGATGAAATATGTCAGAAAAATCAATGCACACAAATCAAACCAAGCAGCTACTAACATCACATTAACACCAAAACAGAGACCCAGCTGGTGTGGAAGCCATTGGATCTGTCCCCTCAGCCTGTTGTGACCATGAGCGGGGTAAATATTTGGCTGACACGAGGTCTGTCACAGGTTGTTAACAGCCCAGTTATGCTGTAATTATATATACTCTCATCTGGATACTAATGTTTAAGCAAAAATTTCAAAAATCACCAAGGGAAACCAGGAAGCAACATTCCTCTTTGGGGAACCAACTAATGGAAAGTTTTCTAAAATAAGAAACAGCAGTAGGACTGGTAGCATCTCACCCACGTTGCAGTTAAGGTCTACCTTGTGTAGTACCATAAAATGTGCTTTTGGCCTTCAGAACTGTGCCGCCGCATAACTACTGGAGCAGTTGAAAAAAGAATGAGAATGGCTCGGTGCCTGTGGCTCAACGGTCTAAGGCATCAGCCACGTACACCTGAGCTGGCAGGTTCGAATCCAGCCCGGGCCCGCCAAACAACAATGACAGCTGCAATCAAAAAATGGCTGGGCGTTGTGGTGGGCGCCTGTAGTCCCAGCTACTTGAGAGGCAGAAGAGGCAGGAGACTCGCTTGAGCCCAGGAATTGGAGGTTGCTGTGAGCTGTGATGCCACAGCACTCTATCCAGGGTGACAGCTTGAGGCTCTGTCTCAAAAAAAAAAAAAAGAAAAAGAAAA
>CAUYRH010152430.1:0-10355 GCA_963574655.1 Perodicticus potto
TTGAAATCTCTCCCACTACCAGGAGCTTTGGTGTTTTCTGTATTCTTTTCTGTAAATCAATTCTGTCTTATCACGGACGGGTGGAGGGGGGGAAATAATGTAATGAAGAATAATAAAATACATGTATTTAAAAAAAAAAAAGAAAGCAAGAGGAATCTGATGTGAACATAAAACTCATGCTGTGGTCAGGTGCAGTGGCTCACACCCGTAACCCCAGCACTCTGGGAGGCCATATGGATCACTTGAGCTCAGGAAATCCAGACCAGCCTGAGCAAGGGCAAGAGCCCATCTCTACCAAAAATAGAAAAACTAGCCAGGTGTCATGGCAGGCACCTGTAGTCCCAGCAACTCAGGAGGCAGAGGCAAGAGGATCGCTTGAGCCCAAGAGTTTGAGGTTGCTGTGAGCTATGATGCCACAGCACTCTACCCAGGGCGACAGAATGAGATTCTGTCTTAAAATAAAAATTTCATGCTGCTTGCTGTTCTGTGAACAATAAAGTCTTTTTTTCTCTGACCTAAGAAACCCAGGTCTTTTACCAGTAGGCATAAAATTGGCAACTTGTGAGGTTGCAACTTGTGCAAAATCTGAGATTCTTCAAAGTTCTTGATACCTATTTCCTATCTCTCACATTATTTTGATCAAAGCCCCAATATTACATTATTTCATCCATAAATACTTTTGTAGGTAGCAACTATTTTGAAAATTCTTTGAAGCCAATATAACCAATACTTAATTCCATACGAGTATTTATATACAATACCAACACTTCAGAGATCAAGTTTGGTAACTATAGATCAGTGATTCCTTCCCCCAGAGAAACTAACCCTAAATATGTCTCAAAAATCAGCCTTTCTGTATTTTAGGAGAGTCATAGAGAACATAGATTATATATTAAATAACATTTGTGATGGGGCCCGGGGCAGCATGCAGTAATCAAACATTGATACTTTTTCCATGAAACATAAATATTCACACCAAGTAGGAGGTGGAAACTATAAATAACCTCTCTTGAGTTCAGCTCAAATTTTGTCACCGAATAAGTTATTTTAAAAAAAATTAACTCGTAAGATTTGGGGGAATTTTAGAACTGCAGACAAGAAACTGTGGACCTAAATTCTTTAATCAAGTTCAAGATTTAGGCCATCAGCATGCTGATAAGCAAAACCATAAGTTTTAAAATTTCACAGCCCTTTTATTAATGATTTTGGCCTTTTAAAAATAGACAGGGCTAAAATGGAGTTCCTTAATGCATTGATAAGATTTCAAATCACATGTACAAGTTTTACTATATTAGCGAGGTGATTATTCTACCATGTTTTCCTTTGGCAAACATTAAACACTTCTGAGCTTCCCTGATCAAAGTGGAAATTGAATAATAAAGTCATTTGATGAACTCAGATGCAAAAAAGGACATGTACAACAATTAGAAGAAAGGATGTTTAATCAAGAATGAATAAAAATGGAACTAGACCAGAATACCACATGTCTAGAAGGTTAGGGGTTATTTATAACTACGTCTCCCAGCAAGAATAACAAGGCTTGCAGTCCACACACAAATCATATTCATGTAAGACAGAGAAAACAGGACATCCCTAGAAGCATTTTCCTTCTTTTCTCTAGCCCAAACCAGGGTCGTACATGCTAGTAAACTGGAAGCTGAAATGCCTGAGTCTGTAACAAATGAGAATGTGGTCCCAGAGCACTCAGCTACTCTAAAAATGCATGTACTTCTTTAGGTTTGATGAGTTGCATCTCTGAGAAGGAGGAAAGAACATCACATCATTTATTAAGTATCTACTATGTGTCTGACAATTTGCCATGTGCTTTTTGTACTGTTATCTTAATAAGAAATAAGAAAAGTAAAACTCAAGGAGATTAAATAATGTGAATAAATGAATGAATGACTGTATGTTGCCAAGCATTTGTTAGCAATTTGCTAGGTGCAGGCATTATTATATGCAATTCAATACATAAATGAATGACAACTCCAAACTTCAGGGAGTTCCCAATTTAGTGGGAGACATGGATATATAAGCACATAATTATAGTGTAATTTCATACATGCTGCTGTTAGGGCTCATAATTTAAAAATCAGACTATGTCACTTAAAAAACCTACGTTGCGGGAAAAAAAAAGGGAAACTTTTTGCCAATAAGAGGCTGTGGATAACTCATTCCAGTCTGCAAACATTGAAATTTAAGACTTTTTTTCATATTCAAAGAGAAAGGAAGATGTTATTTGACAACTCCCTTGTGGTCAGGAAGGAAGAGGTCTTTATAACTCTCAGGTAGATGAGGGAAAGCTGGATCTTATGTCATAAATAGAGAAATTCAGAAAGCTATGGAAAAGAGTGTTGGCATGTGCCATAGAAAGGAGTCATAGTGGTGTTTTTGTTTTGTATTTTTTTTTTCAGGAACACATAAGGAATCTATTGTTTTGGTATGGCTTTGACTCTCTACCTAAAGTGCCGTCTTCTTATGTAGTGACTTCTCTGTCACTAGAGACATGAACCAGGATCTGTGGTCATGTAGGGGATCATAAAGTTAATATCATTCCCCATAAGCGCTCCTAGCTCATCTTATCCATTTACTAACTCCAAGGACTGACAGCAAGCAAATCAACCTATAGTTTGGAGAATGCTCCTCTTATTGGAAAACAGAAAGACTAGTTGCCCAGCTCTCACAACCTGGAAGTTCTCCTGACACTGCTGATTTGTCAAAGATTTTAGATAATAATTTCATCCACTGGCTATATTTCTTGGCTTGGTACAAAGAATGCAGGCTTTGGGATTGGGCATGGTGGCTCCTGCCTATAATCCTAGCACTTTGGGAGGCTGAGGTGGGTGGATTGCTTGAGCTCAGGAATTCTAGACCAGCCTGAGCAAGGGTAAGAGCCCATCTCTATTAAAAATAGAGAAACGAGCCAGGTGTTGCGGTGGGCACCTGTAGTCCCAGCTACTTGGAAGGCTGAGGCAAAAGGATCACTTGAGCCCAGAAGTTTGAGGTTATTGTGAACCATAACATCACTGCAATCTACCCAGGGGTACAGAGTAATACTCTGTCTCAAAAAAAAAAATGCAGACTTTGAGTTCAAATGTCAGCTCTGTCATCATCTCTGAACTAGAGTTTCTCCCTAGCAAACAGAATGTTTTTGACACAAACTAACACTCCAAAAAAAAAAAAAAAAAAAAGAAGAAGAAGAAAACCTAAATAGAAGATAATTAGCAGAGGACTCATCAGTCATTAGATAATGGCATCCCGTAGTCATTATTTTGAAGAATGTGAAATTGAAAGATGCCAAAAACAATTAAACCCAGAAATATATGTTCCTGTCACAAAAAGAGGAGACACATTTGTGAAAATGTAATTGAGGTGACAGAAAAAGCAAAAACTAAGATAATTAAAGCAAAATAATGCAATTACAATTGACAGTTAAGCACACAGCCTGCTCCCCACATCACTATGGACAATTCTATGGATAATATCCACTGCCACATTAGACGCTGGCCTTAAACTAAGGTGGTATCAGCATCAGTTTCTCTACTGGTCTAGATGCTGACCCCAAGTCTCCCCCTGTACTCCACTCTGGAGAGGAAACATGTTAAGTAGATGCTGATGGGTGAGAGAAGGGAGATATCTCCAGGGGAATGTAGCAGGGACACTGCCCCTCAAAGTGGGACTGATGTAGCTTTAGGTGGGCAGAAGGCACCAGGAACAGGCCTGGTTAGAGAGATCCACACAGCAGGGGTGGGAAGGGGCTTCAACTACACATTCTTAATGACAAAATATGCACGTTTCAATGTGTCATCAAGGACCAGGCATGGAATTCAGATAAATCTACATTACCCAGCCCAAGAATAATTCAAAGATTATCTTTACTATGCCTTCTCTACTCACTGTGTAACTTGAACCCTCTCTGCTTCCCTTTGGCATTGAGAATAAGACATGGAGACAGTTGAAATTACTTCTTTTCCAGCCACTTAATGATTTTTCTAAGTATTTATATGATCGACAAAATCCTGATTTTGTAAATCTTAGGTCAGCAACGTTTCTTCCTTTACCCAGGCTCTTCTCCTCCCATCACTCTGCATAGGGAATTCTTTCTCATTGCCCACTTCCCTACAAGACTTTCATCACCTCAGAGTAAAATGTCCTGACACCCATTCTGCCACTGTACTCCTGAAACACTATGAAAGTACTTGTATTATGAATTTTCCACACTAATTTTTCTTCATGCTTATTTCTATCACTAATCTGTAAACTCCTTTAGTTATGAATAGACTTTGATTCCCCTTGGGGATAGCCTGAGTATATCATGATACTTGGCACCAAACAGTCAGCTAAAGAGTGCTTATGGCTTAAAGAAAAAAGCATCAAAAAACTTGGGCTTAAACTTTCCTGTCTCTCCTATACGTCTAGTCTATTCGTAGTTCAATCACACTAGTAGGGTTTACTTTTTTATTGTCAGGTACTATGTTACACATTTTGTATTTTTCTTGATTTCAGGTTAATATGAGGGTCCATTTTTATTTTTCTTAAATTCTTCTTATTTGTTGTAGGCAGCTTCTGATATGATTCCCAGTGATTCCTCACTTCCTGCCATTCACACCCTTGTGTAATCCCTGCTTCTTCAGCATAGGCTGGACCTAGTAACCAATAGAATATGGGAAAAGTGATATCACTTCTGAGATTAGGATACAAAACAGTATGACCTAAGTGTTGCTAGCATGCTCTCTCTTGCTGTAGCTCTCCTGCCCTCTCACGTCTTTGCTCAGATGAAGCCAGCTGCCATGTTGTGAGACACTCTATGGAGGGCCCCACGTGGCAAGGAACAGAGGGAGGCCTGTGGCCAACAGCTTATAAGGAATTGAGGCCTCAGTCCACCAGCCTCAAGGGACTGAATCCTATCAACAGCCACAGAAGGGAGATAGGAAGTTGATCATTCCCAGTTGAGCCTTCAAATGACTGTAGCCCTTGAGAACATCTAACACAAAGGACTCAGCTAAGACACACCCAGATTTCTGAACCATGGGAACTATGAGATCATAAATGTGTGTTGCCTTAAGTCACTAAGTTTTGAGTAACTTATTACATAGCAATAGATAATTAACATATTTATCAATCAGCTAGGGGTCCCAGATGATAAAACCCAACTTTTAGCCAAATGCCCAATTTGGTTGATTATTCAGTTTGGTTTTTAACATAATTATTGATTTACAATATGCATAGAAAATTATTATTTCAAGATTAAAAACTCTGTGCTCTTGCCCCTCCATATCCACAGGGTCCACACCCCCAGACTCAAACAAATGCAGATTGAAAATACAGGGTTCCACAAGGCTAACAGTGGAACTTGAGCATGCAGGGATTTTAGTATCAAAGAGGGATTCTTAAACAAATCTTCCACAGATACCAAGGGAGGACTAGATTCCATTCATCAAAATGGCTCCTACCCCACTTTATTATTGGGTGCACTCCATGTGCCCTGAATTGGATGCACAATTTCTCTCTTACATACATAATTTTATCTGAGTCTGGGGAAGTGCACTGATGAACGAGGAATTGATTGTCCTCAGAAAGCTCACATCTAGTGAGACGTAGACAACATGTAAACAGAGAATTGCTTGCTGTCATTTCAAGTGATAGAAACAAGAAAGAAAGGGGCGCATAGCAGGCCTATGCTTGCTGAGACAAGAGAACTGTGATGACCAAACTTGAGTGGTGGAGATGTCCGTCGGGACCTAGGCAGGATCTTCAAGGATACGTGAGAATCATGGAGATAAAGAGGAACAAGAAGATTTAAATAAACCTTCACCAAATAGCATTAAAGATACTCTTAAGAAGTGAATTATCCTTTTCAAGAAATGTGTGTTCTGGCTGGGCACCGTGGCTCACGCCTGCAATCCTAGCACTCTGGGAGGCCAAGGCAGGTGGATTGCCTGAGCTCACAAGTTTGAGACCAGCCTGAGCAACAACAAGATCCCGTCTCTAAAAATAGCCAGGCGTTGTGGTGGGCACCTGTAGTCCCAGCTACTTGGGAGGCTGAGGCAAGAGAATTGCTTGAGCCCAAGAGTTTGAGTTGCTGTGAGATATGAGGCCATGGCACTTGACCGAGGGAGACAAAGTGAGACTCTGTCTTAAAAAAAAAAAAGAATGAAATGTGTATTCCATTATTCTTTCAGAAAAAGGGAAAATAAATGGGAGTAATCCACACAATTCCATCAAGGCAATTAGAAACTGAGCCGAGGATAATTTCATTTAGTGGTTGAAGCCAGAGCCTTAGATCCTAAAACTGGACTTGTCATCTCTCCTTTATGTATGGCTCTGAAGTGAACTTGAAACTCCCTGAATAAGAAGATAATCGGAAACCTCAAAAATTGTTTGCCACATAATTTCATTTCTCATACACTAAGGCCCTGACTTCTCCCTATCAATAAAGATTCTTTTAAAACTGAACCAACACCAGCTTAAACTAAAGATGAGTAAAGAAAACAAGCTTCTAGTGCTGGAGGTACAAATTAATTTTTAATTGGCTATTAAAAAGATTAATCAGGGGATGGGGGAGGATAGGTGGAGGGAGGGTAAATGGTGGGGCCACACCTATGGTGCATCTTAGACAGGTTCAGACAAAACTTACTAAATGCAGAATACAAATGTCTTCATACAGGCTCGGCGCCTGTGGCTCAACAGGCTAAGGTGCCAGCCACGTATACCTGAGCGGGTTCGAATCCAGCCCAGGCCAGCCAAACAACAATGATAGCTGCAACCCAAAAATGGCCGGGCATTGTGGCGGGTGCTTGTAGTCCCAGCTACTTGGGAGGCAGAGGCAGGGGACTTGCTTGAGCCCAGGAATTGGAGGTTGCTGTGAGCTGTGATGCCATGGCACTCTATCCAGGGGGACAGCTTGAGGCTCTGTCTCAAAAAAAAACAAAACAAACAAAAAAAAAACAAATGTCTCCATACAATAACTAAGAAAATGACATGATGGCTATGTCAAACAGTTTGATGAAAATGTTTCAGATTGTATATGAAACCAGCACATTGTACTCCTTGGTTGCACTAATGTACTCAGCTATGATTCAACAATAAAAAAAAAAAGATTAATCAATTAGTATGTGTGCAATATATTCAAACTCCAGCCCCTCCAGGTTCAATTTCCCTAGCAAAATATCTGCCCTTCTTATGCTTTCCATGTACAGCTTTCCCATTCTTCAGATTTAGACCAAAGAGCCCTGGCTTGATCCCCAAGGTATTTGACTGTTATGGTAATTCTGTTTTGTAGCAAATTAACAGAAAACAAGATACCCTTTTATGTTTGTGATGAGCTAAGTTCATAAACTTTGAAGGCCAAGCTACTTAAGCATGATTGGAAGCAAGGAAAACTCACAGCATCATCTAAGACATGCTCAGTTATGGCTGTGCTGTTTTGCTGTTAGACGTTCTCCCTTGTGGAGGACAAAAGGTAATACAGGGCCACACAAAAACTCAGACTGCAAAGAAGTTGGAGGTGGAGTCGAAAGGGACTTTGCAAATTCCTCCCTCTTTTCTCCAGCTGGGAGCAAGGAAGGGAAGTCTCTGGGAGATGCTGGGAATGAGAAGATTGTTTCCCTCTCTCTCTGTTTTTCTTACACACACACACACACACACACACACACACACACACACACACACGAGCACACCTCTATACACCTCTACACACCTCACACTCTCCAATCCCACGGAGCAACGGTATGTACTACAAAGAGAATGGTGTGCTTTACCTGTTATCTGCTTGCTTGGATTTCCGTTTAGGCATTCTACTATGTGCCTGGCACCTTTAAAATATTGTCTCTCGGGACACCTTCCCAGGAGGAGGGCCTTCATGCACCGTGTGAGAAGCCCGGCTGCCCTCTGGCTCCCCTCTGTCCCAGCCGCAGACTGACTGGCTTTCTCCAGCCCAGGCGCCAGACATAAGAGTGAAGGCACCTTTGAGATGGCTCCGGCCACAGCCACTACTTGACTGAAACCACCTGGAAGACCCCCAAGACAAAGTGTCTGGCTGAGCCCAGTCAACTCCCACATTCATGAGCAAAATAAATCATTGATAATTTTGTAAGCACCCTCTGTGGGGTGGTTTGACAACCAGTTACAGGGAACCAGAATAGTCTTTGAATAAGAAGAACATCTGAGTCTTTTGTCCTTATACCTCTCCCCTGATCACCTCGAAGATCTCAATCATTTGGCAGTCACACCGCACTCTCCACCTCCATTGCTCACCGTATGTTCCTACTTTGGCCGCACGTTGAGCTAACCAGGGCACTTTTATCACAGAGAGGGCCGTTCTCACGTTAAAGATGAATGTAGCTGTGCTCTCCTGCCCAAACATATGGGTACCTCTGTTTATCACATGAGCAGTTTAGTCTGCACTTCACCTTAGATTCCAAGATTTTACTCCCAGACATACAGCTGCTCTGAACTAGCTTCCAATTACAGCCCTCCCCAACGCCATGCCTTCAGCGAGAACACACACTCCCACCCTTTCATCTGCTTATCACAGCCTACTGGAACTAGTGCCACATTTGAATTGGCAATGCAATTTGGGAACACATTCTGAAATTATTACTTCACCCCCCAAATGCGGAATACTTAATCTTTTAAGAAAACATTCTAAATTAAAAATTAATCAGCTAGCTCAAGGAAGTGTATTTCTTAGAGTCAAGAAAGCATTCACATATGCTATGAGAGTTGAAGGTTATATTAGATTTGTAAAGAATTGCTTTTATTGCAAAGAAGAATTTCTGTTATAAACTAGGAGATTAAACACACAAGCACATGCACACACACGCACACACACACACGTGTGTGTGCACACTCATAAAAACAAACATCCTTGTGGACAAAACTTAGCAAAATAGAAAACTTGCTTTCCTATAAGGCAAACAGAGGCTGTGCCAAATTTCCCTCCAGTAGGCCACATAAACGTGTAAGACACACATTAACCAAATTGATCGATGATAGGTTATGAGTGGAGCAATTAAAGCTTGATCAGTAAATTTTCCCAGCAGGACCAATCCAATGTGACACAGTAGGAATCTCGCAGTCTCAAGGGAGCATTGCAGAGGCATGAAGCTAACTGCTGTAAATGGCAGGCTGTTTCCTTGTATAGCTGTCTATGAGGACATGCGGGAAAATGCTATAAAAAGAAGCACTGCACCTTAAGAGAAAAGTCTTATTTTTTGGCTTAGGTTTTTCTTCTTCCCTCAAAGTGTTTTAAAATTAAATAAATGTTTCCCCCATTGGAGTGCAATCTCAACCTGCTAATGTCATGTTTGCAAAGTCAATCTGTCACATGAAGAAGAATAGGTTTAAGGAAAGAAGGACCTTGTTCAAACTAGCTTCTGCTACCCACTAGTTGTGTGAACTTGCACAATTTATGTAACCCCTCTTATCTTTCATTCATTTTCCCCCAATTGTGTTTGTTTTATTTCAAAATGTTAAGGGGGTACAAGTGTTTTTATTACATGGATACCTTGTATAATGCTTGAATTATACAAGTGTACAAGAGTAGTGTTCATTGTACATTGTACCCCATAGATAAGTTCCCTCAGTCCCCCTATCCCCTCCACATTCTTGGTTTCTTATATCCTTTATATTATTTTGTTGCCTGTGTGTACCCTTCATTTAGCTCCCACTTATTAAGGTGTTTGGTTTTCTATTCCCCAGATACTTCACTTAGGATAATGTTCTCCAGTTCCATACAAGTTGCTACACATGACATTATTTCATTCCTCTTTATGGCTGAGTAGTACATTTTCTTTATCTACTCATGAATTGATGGACACTTAGGTTGATTCCACATATTTGCAACTACGATTTGTGCTGCAATAAAGATTTGAGTATAGGTGTCTTTTGTCATAAAATGACTCATTTTTATCTGGGTAGATACTCAGCAGTTGGATTGCTGACTCAAATGCTAGGTCTACATTTATTTCTTCGAGTAATCTCCATACTACTTTCCATAGAGGTTGTACTAATTTGCAGTCCCACCAACATTGAATAAGCACTCCTTTTTCTCTGTATCCATCTAGCATCTATTGTTTTTTGACTTTTTAATAATGGCCAGTCTGATAGGGGTCAGGTGGTATATGATAGTAGTTTTCATGTGTATTTCACTAATTTGATTATGATGTTGAACATTTTTTCATGTTTGTTAACCATTTGTCTATCTTCTTTCAAAAAAAAACTATTCACGTCTTTTGCCCACTTTTTGATAGGATTGTTTGGGGGGTTTTTTCTTGCTGATTTGTTTGAGTTGTTTGTAGATTCTGGATATTAGTCCTTTGTCAGATGTATAGTTTATGAATATTTTCTCCCAT
>CAUYRH010152432.1:0-47005 GCA_963574655.1 Perodicticus potto
AAAGGACCTCTATAAAGAAAATTATGAAATCCTAAGAAAGGAAACAGCAGAGGATCTTAACAAATGGAAGAACATACCATGCTCATGGCTGGGAAGAATCAACATTGTTAAAATGTCTATACTTCCCAAAGCAATCTACCTACTTCATGCCATCCTTATTAAGATGCCAACACCATACTTTCAAGATTTGGAAAAAATGATTCTGCGTTTTATATGGAACCAGAAAAAACCTCGCGTAGCTAAGGCAGTTTTTAGTAATAAAAACAAAGCTGGGGGCATCACCATATCAGATTTTAGGCTGTACTACAAAGCCATAGTGGTCAAGATGGCATGGTACTGGCACAAAAATAGAGACATAGACATTTGGAATCGAATAGAAAACCAGGAAATAAAACTAACATTTTACAACCACCTAATCTTCAATAAACCAATTAAGAACATACCCAGGGGGAAAGACTCCTTATTCAATAAATGGTGCTGGGAGAACTGGATATCTACATGTAAAAGACTGAAACTGGACCCTCACCTTTCTTCACTCACAAAAATTGATTCAAGATGGATAAAGGACTTAAATTTAAGGCATGACACAATAAAAATCCTGAAAGAATGCGTAGGAAAAACACTGGAGGATATCAGCCTGGGGAAAACTTCATGAAGAAGACTGCCATGGCAATTGCAACAATAACAAAAATAAACATATGGGACTTAATTACACTCAAAAGCTTCTGTACAGCTGAGGAGAGGACAACCAAAGCAAATAGACAACCTACACAATGGGAAAGGATATTTGCATATTTTGAATCAGACAAAAGGTGGATAACTAGGATTTATAGAGTACTCAAATTCATCCACCCAAAAAAAGCCAACAATTCCATATATCAATGGGCAAGAGACATGAATAGAACCTTCTTTAAAGAAGACAGATGAATGGCTAACAAACATATGAAAAAATGCCAGAGGTGATGGGTTCCTCTATTGTTAGCAACTTGTATTGTGTTGCATTTGTGTGGTATATCTAATTTGTTGAGCATTTTTATCATTAAAGAATGTTGAATTTTTTCAAGTACTTTTTTTTTTTTTTAGAGACAGAGTCTCACTTTGTCACCCTTGGTAGAATGCTGTGCCATCACAGCTCACAGCAATCTCCAACTCCTGGGCTTAGGCGATTCTCTTGCCTCAGCTTCTTGAGTAGCTGGGACTACAGGCACCCACCACAATGCCTGGATATTTTTTTATTGTAGTTTGGTTGGGGCCAGGTTTGAACCCACCACCCTCGGCATATGGGGCCAGTACCCTACTCACTGAGCCACAGGCACTGCCCATTGTCAAGTACTTTTGTTGCACCTATTGTCAAATGCTTTTTCTGTTTCGTATTGATATGATCCATTTGTTACATTTCATGAACTAACACATTGATATACTATTTTAAAGTTGATAGTTTACAATAGGTTTAACTTCTTATGTTGTACAGCTCTAGGTGTTTTGCCAAATCAATAGAGTCATATACCCATCATTATAGTATCATACAGACTACTTGAGCCACCTGTGCTTCACCTATTTATTATTCCTCCATCTCCAATTTCTTGCAATTATTGATCTTTTACTGTATCTATAGTTTTTCCCTATTCAGCATGTCATATAGTTGGAATCATAGAGTATATAGACTTCTAAGATTTTCTTCTTTCACTTAGCTATAGACATTTAAGATTTTTCCACTTGTTTTCATGGCTTGATAGCTCATTTCTTTTTACTGATGAATAATATAGTTTGTTTATTGATTTACCTACTGCAGGTGTCTTTATTGCTTCAAATTTATAGCAATTGTGAATAAAGGTGCTGTAAACATCTGTGTACAGGTTTTACGTGGATATAACATTTTGACTCCTTTGAGTAAATTTTTAGGATTGCAGTTGAATGGTTTGTAAACAATATTTCGTTCAACAGTTTTTTTGGAGATTCTATTAAGCTTTGTATGTTTATGATCATGTTATCTGCATGAAAAATTTAGTTTTCCTTTCTTATTTGCATTCCTTTTATTTATTTTTTCTTGTTTAATAACTCTGTACTTCCTGTCATTTGAAGGTCTGACAATTAAGTTTGCAATCTTTGCACCATGCATTTACATTGGCAGCACTGTACAAACAACTTGGTAAAGTTTCATAACCTTGGTATATCTGTGTCTCACAGCTTTGTGTGTGGATGTGTGGCAGTGTCTTTGCCCATTAATTATTGGTCTTGCATGCTTTTGTGTGCCAAACACCAAAATCTCTGATGGTTATTCCAGAAAAAGAGTTCCAAAATTGCTTTGAAGGATGTACTAAGTGCTTGCATAGTTGCATACCTTTGCAAGGGGAGTATTTTGAGGATGATTATTGTGATGTTCAGCACTTTTTCTGGGATGAGTTCATGAACTTAATTGTCAGACCTCATGGATATTGAAAATAAATGGCAAGAGTTGGCATGTTAATTATTTTTAAGCCTTTACCAATCTTCTCTGGTCTTATTAACCCATCCCCTCTTTTTACCTTCTCCATTTTTAATAGGGTATTTTATATTGATCCAATTTTCTCTCCTGTTTTGGCATATCAATTATACTTCTTTTAATTTTTTTGTGTCTCTCCTGGAGTTTACAATATAAATTCACGGCTAATCCATATCCATTTTCAAATAGCACTATGTCACTTCACGGGTAATTACAAGCCCTGTATAATGGAGTATTTCCGATTTCTCTCTCATGTTCTTAATGACATTATTGCTATTTATTTTACTTATCTATAAGCTATAATCACTGAAGATACTGTTGCTATTATTATTTTGAAACAACTGTTATTTGTTGTATCTATTAAGAATAAGGTGTTTGGATCTTGGTTAAAAACCTATGTGTGATTTTTCAGGGTTAACTAAAAGCAGTTACCAAGATTTTGCCTGGTGGCCCCCACAAAAGAAAACTACCTTCCTCACATCAAACTTGAAACACACCTGGGGCCTTATAGTCTCTAAAGGAAGTTACAGTCAAGGGCTCAGTCCCCCTGGAAGGTTATGCTTTTCATGCATTTATTTTTCTGGATTCTGTGCCTTCATTCCCAGATCAGTTCATTTGGGACCCTGGGCAGAGATTTTCTTTACATTTTCTGCTGAGGCCTCCTTATGGAGGATTGTTGCTTGAAGACATTTTTCCATACTTGATCTCAATACCCAATAGTTGACTCCTATCTCTCCTACTTTACTTTCCCCTCAACCTCAGGTTACCTAAAACTACCAAAGCCTTTTTTTCAGGCTTCCCTCAATAGTAAGACAACTCCATGTCTGGTGCACATGACCTTCAACTGGTTTTCTGTTCCATAGAGAAAGAACAGAGGGAGCTGGTTTTTAGACTTTTTCTGAGAACTACAAGAGGGGAAAGAATGCAGTAAACTAAATAAAAGTTTAACCTTTTTATCATTCTACTTCAATTCCTTTTGCAGAATGATAAGCTTATAATGTGACTTCTCAAATCTTCATCAAGTTTTCCAAGTGTACCCAAAAACTTAAAGGCCTTGCTCTCAAGAACTTTTTGTAAAAGTTATTTCTCAGAATAGAACAATGGGTACAGAGGAACAGTCCTCTGTTATTTCTCAGAATAGAACAATGGGAACAGAGAAACACTCCTCTGTTCATTGAATGAAGACATTCCACACTTGTATCTTAATATCATGTATTCCTAGTAGTCACACAATTATTCCCCTAAAAATAAACTTACAGTTCATTGTGTATTTTTGCATTTATGTTATCTTTGTCTAGTAACAATAATAGCAAGTATTCAAATGAATAATAAATGAATAAAATTGTTTTTCATTAGCATAACAAGAGAAATATGTGTAAGTTTTGATTTTCCTTTTTTTTTTTTTTGGATGCTAAACAAAATGTCAAACAATTGGAATAAGTACTATCCTGTTTGACAGTAGTATTTCTCTCACCTACATCATCTTTAGGAATGACAGTCCACTTCCAATGAATTCCCTTTTGCATCCATAAATATAATTACTGTTTTTGAAATTGAAAGAAAAGAGTCAAATCAACCAGAAAAGTGACTTATAACTTTCCACTAGGGAGAAGTTAATAGCTATAGCTGAGAAATTTTCCTTTAGGGAAAAATAAAGTACACCACAAGATATGATTTATGTAACTATAAATTAGATTAAAAACAAATATACCATAATAAAAAGACAAATGTGCAAAAATATCTAAATGAGAGAAAATAAATTTACTCAGCAGGTTGTTTAGAGAATTCTGTAAAACAGTTGCAAGGGTTCTGTAAGCAGTTAAGCCTTTTTCATAACATATATTTTGTGCCTTAGCACTGCTGTTCACATTCTGAAAACACACCATGACTTTATTCTTGTGCGTTAAATCCTCCTCATTGTATTTGTAGTGTTTGACACTGTGAGCATTTTCTCCTCTTTGCTTCACTCCTGTGAGGATCAGATATCTACTCCACTACTTCTATATGCCTTATATTTTTCTTTTTGGCATCTATATGACAACTGAGTTTTGTTCCACATATCCTACTGAATGGAAAAATCAATAAGTTCATGCAATTGCAATTTTATTTGAAAGCCTATTTATACAATGTAAAAAAATGTACCTACTTGTTCTTCCATTTGTGTTTTTGTTCATCATGTTCTTTTTACTTACATGGAATTATTTTAACCTTTGAAAAAGAGCATATTTTGTTATATACCATTGTCAAATCCTCCATTGGAAAAAAAATAATATATAACTAGCTAAAGAAATGTATATAATAGAATGATTAGTGTGTGTGCCTCTTATTTCAAAGGGGCAGAGATTTTTAAAAAAACTTTAAGCAATCTTTCAACAATTTGGAAAATACAGTCTGCATAATTTTAAAAGTATGGGTAGACTTTGATATTGAAGGAAATCAAAAATCAGAGATGTTACCTGGCCACATCATGTTTCATGGATTTCAGGGGATTTGGGAATAAAATTGTATGGACTGTATGTTTGCGTCCCTCTAAAATTTGTACATTGCAACCAGAAATTCTAACGGGATAGAATTAGGAGATGGGACCTTTAGGAAGAGATTAGACTTAGATGTGGTTCTGAAGGTAGAGCCTTCATTGTGGGATGAGTGTCCTTATAAGAAGAGAAAGAGATTAGTGTTTGATCTCTTGACCATGAATGAATACAGCAGGAGGCCAGGGGTGTACAAGCCAGGAAGTAGGGCCTCACCAACCACAGATCTTCTAGTGCTTTTGATGCAGGTTCCCTAAAGGGCTATACTCTAGTGATGAACACAGACTTCATTTTCTGGGACCAAACAGGGTCATAAACCAATGTGAACAGTGTTCTACCTAAGCCACTACTCCTAGGGAAGGGCAGTATGCCCCAAACAGGACTGCATTCCTTCATAAGTTTTAAAATTACCTTCTGTCCATTACCTTCTATCTTGACCCCAAACAGTTGTGACATATTTTTGACATACATTCCCACTGTTCAAGGTAGAAAAAGAGGGAACCCCTCCCTACCTTCAAGGCAGGAAAAGCTGCCTGTAACACTCTAGATAGAAAGCCAAAATGTGCTACCCACTCAGGACTCCCCTCCACCATGCTGGAGGCTTTGTCTTTCTTCTCCTCTTATCTATAATAAAATCTATCCTTTCACTTAACTGTGTGGTCCGTGAATTCAATCTTCAAATTTTCAAGACCAAGCACCCAGCGGAGAGATTCTGGTAACAATTTCATCTTGGACTGTTCAGGCTCTAGAACTATAAGAAGTAAATGCTTATTGTTTAAGTTACTTAGTCTACATTTTTGTTATACTGTCCCTAACTGGCTAACTAACGCAGAAACTGATAATGAGAAGAGGAAACAAATACCTAAAAATGTGGAAATGGCTTTATAACTAGGTAATTGGTTGACACTAGGAGAGTTTCTAAATGCATACCAGAAAATACTGATTTTTGCCATGAATGGAATTTGACAGGCAATTCTGGTTAGAGTCCAGAAAGAAAAGTTTCCACTTTCTTAGATGGAATATATGAGTATATAAAAATGGCAAATATAAATAATCATTTACTTATTGCAGTAGACATTTGCAAGCTAAGAGCAATTTTTGTGAGGTCACAGATGGAAATGAGGAACATTTGTCAATGTGCAAAAGGTAATCCTTGTTAGAAAGAACATTGTGTTCATGTTCTAGTGTTTTGTGGAAGGAAGAGCTTGTAAGTGATGAAATTGAATATATTTTCCTGAGGAGATTTCTATTCAAAATGTTGAAGGAATGGCTTGGTTCCTCTTGACTGCTTCTATTAAAATTCAAGAGGATTTAAATAAGTAGAAGAAAGAATTATTAAGCAAAAAGGAACTGGATTTAAAGATCTGGAAAAATCTTAGCCCATTCATATTGCAAAAACTGGGAAAGCATGTTCTGAAAAGAATACTACAGATATGGATGAGCAAACATTTGGTACAATTACTATGGGTTGGAACCATGAACTTAATCGGCTACCCCAGAAGGAAAATTGCCATTTTGAACTGAAGAGGAAAGGTATGGGACTGAATGAAGAATTTTTTTTTTTTTTTTTTATTTCTTAGATTGTACTGGGCAGGAAGATAAAGCTTTTCAACTGGAAATTGTGCTGTGTTTAAAGGGAAAGGAAAATGGCTTCAAAGAGATGGCTTTATGAGAGATGATCAGAACCACTGGCTGGGTTTCATCAGGGCAGAGGACTTTTAATAGGAGCTGTGTGGGCGGAGCCACCTGAGACGGTGGAAGTGCTGCACCCACCAACCAGGATTCTGGGGTGAGGTTCCCACCCAGGAGACTCAGCATAGACTGAGCTCCCACAGAGAGTCCTGGTATGGGATCAGGCCATGGAATGTGACATTGTGATACTAATGGTACTGGAAGGCAGATTATGTTTGAGCCTTGAAATCTCCTGGCATTTGCCTTGCTAGGTTTTGAACTTGCTTGGAGCCTGGCACCAATTCCTTTCATCATATTTCTCTCTTTTAGAATGAGGATGTCTATGCTTACCTGATTATTTTATGTTGAAATCATGTAACTTAGTTTGATTTCACAGATTCGCAGCTAGAGAGGAGTTTTGCCTCAAGTCTCATCACATCTGATTTAGATGCTATTTAGATGAGACTTTGGAATTTAGATTTTATACTTGATGCTGGGATGAGTTAAGACTTTAGAGGCTGTTGATAGGGAATAAATGCATTTGGTATAAGGGAAGGACATGAATTTTGGGAGGCCCTGGGTGGAGTTTTATAGACTATATATTTGTGTCTCCCCGAAATTTGTATGTTGAAACTCTAATCCCCAATGGGATGGTATCAGGAGATAGATACCTGGGAGGCTTTGGGAGATGTGGTCGTAAGAGTGGAGCCCCCATAATAAAGTTTGTACCCTTATAAGAAGAGAAGACAAGAACATGTTGTCTCGGCCATATGGGGGTATGAGAAGTGTCTGTCTGCAAAGTAGAAAGAGTCCCCTTACCAGACACCAGACGTTCTTGCACTCTTACCTGAGACATCCCAGCCTCCAGAAGTGTAAGAATAAATGTTTCTTGTTCAAGCCACCCAATCTATGGTATTTTTGGTATAGCAGCCATAACTAAGACAATAATCAAATGCAACCTCTGGAAATATATTTAGATAAATTTATGATATCAGCAATTAACAAGTTAAGAGAAGTTGATGACTTTTTCCAAATTGTCTACAATGCACAAAAAGTCATAAAATTTAAGAAAGAAACTGAAAGAAGGAAGGGAACTGAAAGAAGGAAAGTTAGATTTCAAGAACACCTTAAACAGAGAATAACAAATGAAACAGAAACCAGAACACTATTCCCATATTCAATCCCTTTGGAGTAGTAGTGAGAAACACCCATGGTGGTCATTATATTCCCTCCAGTCTGAATTAAAACAATCCAATGGGATGTCCACAACTGTCTAAAAACTAAAGGAAATAGCCTGTTTTCATTAATATCTCTTGGCACTTCTCTGTGTTGGGTTCTTGTCATCCTCTTGGTAGGTTTAATTTATATTGCTTTTCCGTCTACACCTTGGGTTTGAACTATTGAAATGTTTATGGAACAAATAGAATTTAATTGCTTCTGAGTACACATGGAAAGAAGTAAGAATAAAAAAAAATCCTACAAGATAGTCCATGAAGAAAGGAGGCAGAAACAAAAATTAAGCGTTACCTCTTGAATTCTGGAAGCAGATATAGCTCCAAACTTCTATATGTGATCCCAGTACATTGAGAATGCTTAGTGAATTTTAATGATGACAATCTTTGTGTCTAGGTTTTATTTCTTCCTTGTTTATTCATATTATATTTTATGGCTAAGATAATTGCCCTTGGATTAAAAGTAAATCTCCTTTGAATGAAAGAATATTAAATCTTTATTTTTTTACACTTTGTGCCTATTAGCACATTTGAAAGGAAAGAGAGCTGTGTGCTGTTTTCTCTGATATTGTAACAGGTAATTAGATTATTTGCTAAGAAATTACTTTACTGAATTAACTCTCTCTATGCTTATTATTTTACCCTTCAGCAGAACTTAACCGATTAAATGTGTTTTCAGTACCATGGCATTGCATGGTAGAATGAATCAATGTTTGTACAAATAGAACTTTAGAAATTATGGGAACAGGAGAAATGCCTACAGATTGAAATTCTGGGAGAAATCCTTGTCTTAACTTATCCTCATCATTTACATAGTGCTGTAATTCTCCTGTGGGATGGGAGAATATGGGTTTTTATTAGTTTTCTAAACCGAAAGTGGGATGCTGTGTGTATGGGAGCGTTAATGGAATAACACTGTTGATTGGGTGTCTGCATTAAAGCCAAATCAGGGCAGCTGCTATGTGCTGGGCTATCTTGCTATTCCTCTCCATCCACATGTTCTCCAATAAATTGTATAAAGGTTATCCTTATTCAACTTTTTTTTTTTTCATTTTTGGAGATTTGGAGACAAGAGTCTCCCTTTGTCACCCTAGGTAAAGTCCTAGCTCACAGCAACCTCAAACTGTTGGGCTCAAGTGATTTTCTTGCCTCAGTCTCCTGAGGATCTGGGACTATCAGTGCCCAACACAACTGCTATTATAGCTAAACTGGCTATTTTTAGAGACGGGGTCTCACTTTTTCTTAGGTGGGTTTTGAACTTCAAGCTCAAGCAATCCACCCGCCTTGGCCTCCCAGAGTGCTGGGATTACAGCTGTGAGCCATTGCACCCAGCCCCCTTATTCAACTTTTGAATTCATATAGACTCTTTTTCTTATTTTTTCATTTGCTAAACTCGCAATATGTCTTTCACACAAAGCTTTCTTGACCTGACAGCTTTTGTCCTTTGGCCTCCCAGACATATGAAATCCTTTTAAGAGGAGCCAGTGTCACAACTATGAACGAGAAAAGAGCCCTTTTATATGACTGACAACCTATGAAATTCCTTGGAGCACAGTAGCCACGCTGAACTCAGAGCCTGCAAGGTGCATGCAATGCCCCGACTTTGAGACGCTGGTGGGACCTGACTGGGATGTTCAAAGCAACTGATAGTGCAGAATGTCCAGATCCTTACATCAATACAAGTATAAGCTTAGCTTCAGTAATGCAAGCACTGGGAAGCTGATAGTACCAGGGTCTCTTCCTCAGAATTAGCATCACATCTAAAGTTTTAGTCCTCCTAGTGTCTTCTGTGGATTAACAACATGGCTTCCGGGTAGACATGGCTACAAGAATACAGGTATCTCTGGCTCAGCGCCTGTGGCTCAAGGGGCTAAGGCTCCAGCCACGTACACCTGAGCTGGCGGGTTCGAACCCAGCCCCGGGCCCGCCAAACAACAATGACGGCTGCAACCAAAAAATGGCTGGGTGTTGTGACAGGCGCCTGTGGTCCCAGCTACTTGGGAGGCGGAGGCAGGAGACTCGCTTGAGCCCAGGAATTGGAGGTTGCTGTGAGATGTGATGGCAGAGCACTCTATCCAGGGTGACAGCTTGAGGCTCTGTCTCAAAAAAAAAAAAAAAAAAAAAAAGAATACAGGTATCTCCCTGCACACATTTTCCTCCTGTCCCTATTTTACTCTCTAACTCTTGAGCATAATTCAAAATATATTATTCTAGCTTATAAAGGATTTTGTGAATTTGAGTAGGATTCAAAATAAAGCTCAGTGTTATTTACCTTCTCACTTTAATACTTTTTTGACTGCCATGCAAAGGTGTGGGTGACATTTAGAGCACAGTTAACTGATTTAGAAAAAGCCTCTTTTTTTTTTTACACAATTCTAGAAGTTTTTACAAGTATGAGTGGGCTTTGTATAGCTGGTTGTAAATGACAGCTGTTTGAGAAAAATACGAATGAGATATCAGACACACCCACATTATAAAATTTTCAAAAACAAAATATGTTGGGTCCGATATATGATCAAACATGCGATGGGAAATTATCTATTGCTTTTTTCTTCCTTTCTCTAAAAATATGATTATTTTTTCTGTAATTTAGATTTAATGTAAAGCTATAGTTTAAATAGAATTAATAGTTTGAATTTCAAACCCTAAATAAGCCTTTTTATTAATGATATAAATGATAGCTTTAAATATTTCAGACTTTGTTCTTATTGAATGTTGCTTTGATAAGCAGGAGACATGGACATTTGAAAAACTGAAGTTTGGATGAGACTTCTGATCTCATTTTAACTATTATCACTTAGGGTAACTAACACAGAATTTGATATTTAAAATAGTTTTTAATGTAAAGTTTTGAAAAAGTGGATTTCTATTTTTTAGCTCATGCATTCATATTTTCATGACAATTTTTTTTTTTTTTTTTTACTTTCTACTCTGTATGAGATCCTATTTTGGATACAAAGGTGAATAAGTAAGGTTAGAATCTTCAGTGAACCTTTCACCTTGGCGAGTGATAGGTCATAATGTAGATAATTACAAATACATGTAGGGGATAATTGCACCAAAATGTGATCAATGTATTTTTAGAAATTAGAGCATTTCCAACTGTCAGTAGTTGAAGTGTGGAAACGGGAATATCCCTGTACCATATCTTGAGGAATATCTAATATTTCTACAAAAGATAAAAGATGGGAATTCTCAAAGAACAATATGAACAAAAATTTGGTTGTCCTTTTTGAGTATATGCAGAGCACTGAACAATATTCAATTCAAAAGCAAAACGTATTTAGCAGAAAACAGTTTTGAGATAAGGTTAGGAAAGAACAGGGGAGTTCCACAAGTACTTAGCAAAGACAAAATCAAGAGATAAGTAATCAAGACGATAAAAAAGTTTATTGATGATAACATTTTAAAAAGCTTCCTTTTACACAGTATTTCGAGCTTTGAACATAGCAGGAGCCAAATAAATATTAATTAGATAAATGTATTATCTTATTTAGGTCCCCAAATAATTAAATGCAGTAGGAATAATTATTTTCATTTTATAAAAACAACTGAGGAGTAAAAAGCCATTAGCCCCTCAGGAAAATCCATTCAACTCTGAAGATGTAGAATTGAGGTTTAAAATCTCCATATTAGATTGCAGTTTCTGTGTTTAAAACCACTCTACATTCATGAGTGACCTAGGAAGGGAAATACAGGTACCATTACATGTCTAGGCTCAAAGATAATTTGTCATCAAAGAACTGGAGTCCAAAGCAGAGAAACCACTTGAGGAAAAGGGTGCACTAAAGCCAGTGTCAGATTAACCACAGCATAGCTCCGTACAGAGGTCATTCCACCTGTTGTCACAGCTGAACTCTGCGATAGAGAAGGTAGGCTGATTGGCAATTGGAATAGCCATCATTGTTACAAAGAAATTATACACTATGTTCATTGAGTTAATTTTCATACAAATAAAAGCTTGGATCATTATTCTGTAATGGGTTCTTTCTATCTGGTCTTTTCAGCCTACCTTTAAATGATTTATTAGAATCCATCTTGTGTAGGTATAAATCTATTAGTTTATCCTGACTTATGAGTTCAAAAGATAAAAAGGATAAATTGAGGTGAACAGAACCCCCATTTATAATAATAAAACTAGATACTGCTACTTTAAAAGTTCAATAACATAAATACATATGTATATACCATATATAATTATTATGCAAATGAGATGTTCCCATAAATATGTGTACAGCTATGACAGTATATACAGCCTTAGCTACCACCTTCCTAATCTGGATGTGGGTCGTGTGAATTCATTATAATATGTCCTTAATTCTATTGGCATAGTTCAAATATATCTTAAATAGAGGCATACGTATTTTGTTTTAAATAGGCTACTCAGTGAAATGTATGATTGAGAAGATATTTTTGGTTGTGAACACTCAGAATAAATGAACTGGAGGAATAAAAACCAATAGAACCCCTTCATCACATGAAAAAAAACCACTACAATATTTCAGGAAATATTTGCATATTTTTATACCTAAATAAATATAGTCTATGTATTCATTCACGCAATTGACATTCGCTTTTTGTCAGTATGAATCAGGTGCTATGGTAGGCTTTTCATGTATATTGTATCATTTAACTGTCATCTATTTTTAAATTATAAAATTGAAATCTCACCAATTACAGCTACCTGTATCCATGTAACAGTTCTGGCCAATGTGATTAGCCAGAAGACCTTGGGGAGGTATCTATCCAAGAAAGAGGGTGGTGCTCTAGTACAGGGAAGCTTTTTGTACCCTTCCTTTCTTCTCTCTATTGGGAAAACAAACATCATGATGCCTGTAGTTGCTGCAGCATACTGCAATCATAAGGGTAAAAGGCCTATGGGAAGAAAAACACAGCAAACCTATGAAAGAAACTTAGACTGCAGGTGTCATATCAAACCAATAGACCAGCCCTGGCCTTCTTATTATGTGAAGAAAAAAAAAAAGAAGTTGTAAATTTTTAAAGTGATTGCTAGTTTTTGGTTAATACAATGACTACACAGATAGAAAGTAGAAGGCTTAGGATAAAACCTGGGTATCAGCAATTATGAAGCCAGTTTTTTTCTGTTTTGAGAACCTGTGTTCATATTTTTAAGGATCTTGAAGATTTCATGGAAAGACAGGCAAATAAATCAGAGTAACAGTGCTAGGAAGTCACTACTATAATTATTATAAGCATAGTTTCATTAACACGTTTTTCCCATGTAATTCATTTTTGACAGGTGTTTGGATTTTGGAGCGCTAACGCTGGCAGAATCCATTGGCCCTTGTACTGTCTTTCAGTCTCCCTCCATTTGTCCTCCTGTGATGTGTCTCCTCGTTAGCAGGAGACAATTTTTATCACAAGATAAAGGAAAATGTTCATGCAAGCTGCTTATAAAAGTTTTTACTGTGCATCAATCTACAAATCACAGTGGCGGTAGATGTTTCTAGAAATGTCAAAAGCTTTCTGGTTTAGATTCACTCCATGACACTAATAGTACTTTCTCATTGACATTTTACTATTCTGCTTCAAGCTAAATACAGATGACTGTATAAAAGTGTGACATGAAAAGCAAGGGTTTCACCAATGTTCTTTTAAAACAAGGACTAGTAAGGTTTTACTAGACTTTTTGAAAAGGTGTGTGTCTATTTTTTATTCTCATTTTCCCCCCAATCCTTGCAGCTCTACTCAAGAATTTTGCTTCTTAGAGCCATTAGGTATGGCAGAAAGTGTTTGGAAATAAGTTCAATATAACAGCTATCTCTTTTGGAAGCCTATGACAATTGGTGGTAAAAACAATAACGTTTACATTAGATGATACTCTGAACTGACATCTGTCTGGGGGAATTCTAATTCTGAATATTAAAGCTAGGATCATACATAAGTTTGTATTTCAATGTACTATACTATTTGAAATTATCAAACATGATCAACTATGAGTCTGATACCTGCTAAAGTAAAAAGAACGATTATTGAAAAGATTATCTATTATTCATTTTAAGCAATAATCATTACCTAACGTGTTTAAAATTTGAAAGAAGAAACTTGACCTGATAATGTAACTAATAATTAAGTCAATTTTTGCATAAATTGGTCACTATGGCAGTATATGTGGAGAAGGGTGATTCTGTAAGTAAGGTCATTAAAATAGCTGTGTTAATAGCAATCCTCTTTTGCATTTTTTGAAGCAGACTTCCTTTAAGAGGCTTGAAGTACATTTTTAATATCTTGTACTGCTCTCAGTAACTTTGTGAAAAATGAAACAACTCTCTCTGAAAATGTCATTGCAAAAGTAATTTTCTCTATGGGAATAAATGACCTAACATTGAATAAATAACAAAAAAAGAAAAAAAAATCTATTGTATCCTGCTCTGCTTCAAAGTATGTAGTTAGATCAATGGTCCCATTGAACTTTGCATTAGTCTGAAATTATTTGATATCTGTGATCAATCTGGGTTGTAACATTTTAAAAAGGAGTTGTCAATTGTGTCTAATTTTTCAGTTCATGTATTATCTCCACTTCTTTTATGTGCCTGATATATAAGGTATTTATAAATATTTAATACCTCACTTAAAATCTGATTATCCCTGCTGTAAAAAGTATACACAGAAAGGATTTGGAGTTTTAAATAAATTTACTAGTTTCTTTGTCTTGTTATATTACCACAACTTAGCAGTCAGTCAGTGAGTTCTCTGCCCAGCGTCTCACTAGGTTGAAATCAAGGCATTAACTGGGGCTGTATAACTATGGGAGTGAAAAGTCCCACTTTGGTTTGCTGTATAATACAACCTAACCGAGAGAGTGACTACCCACAAATGCACACACAGCTCATACTCACACACAAAGACATGATGGTATAAGTCCTAGATGCCAGGAAGCAATAATCCTGACAAATTTGGAGACCATCTGAGAAGTCTGTCTACCCCAAGAAATAAGTCTTCATGCACACATGAGGCAAAATCAAGGAAAATTCCCTTGATTATTGTTACTATCTCTTTACTGTTATCTTCTATTAAAAACTGGAATAAGAGAGAGAATTAAAATTTTTCCTCTACCTGTTTTGCTATCTGAAAGCTGACCTGTTTCATGGCATAAAAGCTAATGTGCATTGAATGCTCATTATGTGTTATTCTTTTAGGTATTTTAAGATACTTTAACTCATTTAATGCTATAGTAACTTCTAAGAGAGGTAACATTATTATAGCCAGTTTTATAGCTAAAGTAAGGCACAAAGAGATTAAGTTATCTATCAGGAGCAAATAAATACAGTGATTAATTACTATTTAGGATTATTAGAAAAAGAAATAGTAAAAAATGACCAAGAGAACATGAACTAATTCCATTTAATTAATGTGTGCTGTTAGAACTACTTGAGCACAGTACCCATCTCAGAGAGGTACAAAATCAAATTGAGAAAGTACTTCTCATTCAAAGTAACTTCTGGTTAGCAGTATCCATTGTAGCAATGCTCCATTTCTCAGTGTATTGACTCAGAAATCATAGAAGAAAAAAAAAAGAGAGAAAATATTACCTTGATCATAAAAACTAAAAGAGAATGGCCAATCAGCAGTGGGTAGAATCTCCAAGATATTCAAGAAAGAACATGGAGGGTGAAGAGAATTCAACCCAGGTTTGATTCAATGGCATAAATTACCTCAAGGCTCATGGAAAAGAACTAACTACAATCATACAAGAATATTCTTTCTTCCTCTCAAAGCTTGATTTGGGTTCTTCCAAAAGAAACCTGGGAAATGTTTTCTCATTCCCCAAGGGCTGACTGTGTGGCAGATACAGCCCTGTTTCTTTCTCCTGACACAGATCACCCCATCCTCTCCCACCAAATACTAATGGATTCCCTAAAACATGTTTTTTCGTCTAGGGAGAGACATCAAAGCCCAGCACACATCTAAGAATCAGACTCTACAGGGCTGTTCTAAGGAATAGAGGTGTCTATGGAGGGAGAGAGGAAGCTATTGTAGGCAAAAGATGTTCTAAGAAATTTAATAACCAAGACCCAAATGGTACAGCAAAAAAGGTAAAAGCACGGTACACTTTGCATTGTGCTTTTCTAGACGTTACAGCAATTCAGAACAGCAACGAAACAGAGTCATGTCCCTAAATTAATTATTTTTTAGGACTCACCGTGGAATTTCAAAGGAACTTTTAAATATGTTCCATATTTTAAAAAACTTTTAAATATTCCCTAGCTTTTCTGGAACTCCAGAAAATCTGACTTCTATTATTTTAAGAGAATAGTTTAAGAATGAGTTGAGTGACCCTGATGGCGTCAAAACAATTTGATTTTAAGATAAAGAAGCAGCAGATCAACACATGTCTTCCACACTATTGTGAATAAGAATGTAAGTTCGATCTTGTTCAAATATATAGGCATGGAACCCAACAAATAAAGAAATGTGTGTTTATTTCCATGGTTAAAACATGTTAGTATAAATTTGGTGAGATACAAAGAAATAATTACCATGAATATATCATTGATTTGGAATTACTTCACTAGTATAACTGCATAGTAAACTGTGTTTGTGGTTAACAAATTCGATTAGAAGTTTAACAAAACGCTTATAAAAACTGATAAGCATTTTCTAAAGCCAATGAACATATTGAGTCAAGGTTGCTAATTCTAAGAGTTTATTATCCTATAGAATTGTCTTCTTGTCTCTCAGAGTGAGAGTAGAATAGTTGACATTATCAAAGAAAAAGTTTGTTGTAATTGTTGAGTCATTTCCTATAATAATTGCTTTTTTAGCTCTGAGGTTGGCTTTAAAAGCTTGAATTATGAATATTTCTTATTATATTATTTTTATATTCCATGTGCACACCTCGTGCAAATTAACTTTCTTATAGCCTCACACTGACCTTTCTTCACTGAAGGAAATTGAATTGTAAAATGAATATGCTTAGGAAAATCTTTTTCAGAAAATATATCTTCTACATTGTTAAGATTTAAAAGAAGCCTTTGGCATGCCAAGTTATTAATACTAATGTATAATGAAATAAAAATCTAGGTAATTTGGAAAAATTAAAACATTAAAATATTTTGTATTTCTCAGGATGGAAATGAAACGCTAATGTTTAAAATATCAGAATATAGGAAAAATAAAACAGTACATGGTACAATTAGCTTTTAATGTCTTCAGGATATAGGTCTTTTTTAATACCATATACAAACATATTTAACATTTTTCTGGACTGCTTGAAATGAGGGAACCATGTAAAATCATAGATATTTTGATGCTATAAATTTCTGAAATTCTTTATTTTGTACTTCCAATAATATATTTACAAATTTAGAAATAAAAAATACCTTAAGCATAAAGCAGATATGCTTCCTATATGTAGTTACCTACGGTCAACTATTTTATGTTTTGTCTAAGGATGCTTTTAGAATAGTTTTAAATCTCTTATGATTTTTGAGGGAAATAAAACTGTAAATTGTACACTTTCTGTTCATAAAACCTCAACTGCCTACTGAAATTCACAAACATAACCTTATGACTGCTAGTGGCACTGATGACTTATATAGACAAGATGAAGGGGAAAAATTGGGGGCCTTTCAAGCATTACATTGTATCTTATTTTCAAAACTCCAAAAACATGTTACATGGAGATTACCTCTTTTGTCTAAATGTTTTTATTCAATTTTCATATTAAATCGTTTTTGAACATAACGTCATGCATGGATTCAAAAATAGAAGTTTGGTGTTTATTCTCACTCCCAGGAATAATTCTGTTTATAAGCCAAGTTTAAAGGGAACACACCTATATAGAGAGAGTTTATATATTTTAGAATGGTCTCAATAAACTATTACTTATTTTATGAAAGATGAATCTGAGAGATAAAGTAACCAAGTCCGTAAAATCACGTGAGTATGAACAGAAAATTGTTCACTGAAAATAAAACAAATTGGTTCTTTTAGAAATTTTAGTTTTAAAAGAAGGAAAAGAAAGCAAAATAACATGTAAAGTAGTAAACTTACCACGCTCCTTTAAGATTGTAAAACAAACAAAAAAACCCTAGATATAATAATAATTTAATAAAGTCTCTGATGTCAGTTGCATATAACATTCTAAGACATACACAAAATTCTATCCTATCTGAAGTTTTCATAAGGATCAATTCTCTGCTTCTCCCAGGCTTCCCAAATCCTACCTCTCCCTACCCCAATATTTCTGTCAATGCCTAAACTTCCTTGTATATGATTGCTTTACTGTGATATTTTTCTTTTTTTTTTTTTTTTTTATTATATGAGCCAACACTTACATGGTGATTAATATGGGTCAGACACTGGTTTTTTTTTTTTTTTTTTAATTGAATCATAGCTGTGTACATTAGTGCCATCAAGGGGTACAATGTGCTGGTTTAATATACAATCTGAACTATTTTTATCAAACTGATTAACATAGGCTTCATGGCATTTTCTTAGTTATTGTATGAAGACATTTGTATTCTGCATGTAGTAAGGTTCGCCTGTACCCTTCTAAGATGCACCGTAGGTGTGGTCCCACCAATTACCCTCCCTCCACCCCCATCTCGCCCTCCCCTCACCTCCCTTGTCCCTTTCCCCATATTTTTGTGCTAAAGTTGGGTTATAGCCTTCACATGAAAGCTATAAATTAGCTTCATAGTAGGGCTGAGTACATTGGATACTTTTTCTTCCATTCTTGAAAAAATGCTCACCATCCTTAATGATCAGAGAAATGCAAATCAAAATTACTTTGAGATATCACCTAACTCCAGTAAGATTAGCCCACATAACAAAATCCCCAAACCAGAGAGGTTGGTGTGGATGTGGAGAAAAGGGAACACTTCTACACTGCTGGTTGGAATGCACACTAATCCGTTCCTTTTGGAAGGATCTTTGGAGAATACTTAGAGATCTAAAAATTGACCTGCCATTCGATCCTATAATTCCTTTACTAGGTATATACCCAGAAGAACAAAAATCACATTATAGCAAAGACATCTGTACCAGAATGTTTATTGCAGCCTGATTCATAATTTCTAAGTCATGGAAGAAGCCCAAGTGCCCATTGACCCATGAATGGATTAATAAATTGTGGTACTTGTAAACCATGGAATATTACGCAGCCTTAAAGAAAGAAGGAGACTTTACCTCTTTCATGTTTACATGGATGGAGCTGTGATCTTTTTCTTTACAACTCTTTATTTCATGTGGTACAACTACAGTTTTTAACATTTATTAAACCTTGCAGATGTGTGATCATGATTTTACATTTGCTCTCTCAAACATTTTTGTTATTGTTGATGTCAAGTCTAATCTAAATCATCACCTAATCTCTGAAGAGACTTGAGCAAACAACTTATTTTACTTCTTTACCAAAGAGTCAGCCATATAACGAGAAAGGGAAAAATTTAAAAAATGTTAATGTGATAAAATCTTAGAATTTAGATTTTTAACCTTGATATTGTTAATTTTAACCAGTATTAATTATTTTAGCATTTACTTTACAGATGAAATAGAAATCGTGAATCAGGCAAATACTAGATACTGTTTTACATTTATGGATATATAAAGTACCAAATATAAAACAGTAAAGGAAGCAATGAGATATTTTATAAAATAAAAGAATGAATTAGCAAAGCCAATTAAAGCTTATAAAAATTATCAAACATTTAAACATTAAGGTAGCCTATATTTAGAAATGGATTCGAGAAGAAAAACAGTCTGGAAGGAGAAGAGAAGATGGCAGACCAGCTGCCAGACCATCTCAGAAGGAAGAAAAAGTTTTAGATGAAAAAAGATAAACAAACGTAGATCAGGTGTAAATCTGAGGAAAAAGTGCCGGACCTTATCGGAGATTCCATGGGAAGAAGTTGCAGAGCAGAATAAGGAGGAGCAAATGGGCAGAGGCAACCCTCAAGAGGCGTGGAGTCCAGCATAAAGGGGAGGCTTCACTTTTGCAAGCTCAAAAGCGGCTGCCACAAGGGAACTGAGACCTTCTTGAAGGTCAAGCACCAGGCTGCTGGCCCCCTTGGGGTCATTTCCTGTCACCCCAGACCCCAGCTGGCACAGCAGCCACCATACACCTTTGTCTCCTCACAGGGGGCTTCAGCCCTTTAGTTTTTATCTCATTCATTTCCATACAAATATTTCCCAAGTCCAGCCAGACTCCAGGAGCCACAGAGCCCGGTGGGTACCAGGAGATCTATGTGACTACAGAGCCTGGCCATTCTGGGCAGACTGCCTTCCAGAGAGAGAGAGAGAGAGAGAGAGAGAACGCGGGCCAGAGTGCCAACTTTCTGCCACCCAGGCACTTTGTCTCCCCTTTCCCTCCTTTGCCTATAGCTGCCGAGAGAGGATCGAGCAGCTGCTTGCCCAGTTATTCAGCCTGCCACATTGAAGCTTCCAGAGTGGAACTTAAACCATTCCTCTTAAAGACCTGAAGTGGATTAACAGGGGCTTGGCCTGCTCACCATCCCTCCCTGGTGCTCCATCAGAGAAGGGCACACCCCCCAGCAAGGGACATCAACCCTGTCTGAGCAGTCATAGGCAACTCAGGACCAGACCTCATTGCCCCAGGACTCCATTGTGTTGCTTAGGTGTACGGAAGGGAGATTGGGCAACTATCCTTGGGAGGAGAGTAAGCCCATGTGGTCAGAACTGAGGGGAGAGTACAGCATGGGCCCCAGCAGTGCCGCACTCATGAAGCACTCCTCTCCACACAGACAGGCTGTGCTGTCAGCCCAGATGGGATCCTGCACGTGGAAGCTCCCTGACTGCAGCACCATCGTGGGGGATCTAAGCTAGTTGGAGGACCTGCCTGCTGACAGATGCTGGAGGGAAACTGCAGAACAGGTCAGAAAGGAAAAAAAAAAACTGGCTCCTGACAACTAGTTTGTGCCTCTGCAGACTTTCTGGCTAGATAGGCCACTTTGACCTCTTCCTGGCAGCCTTCCCAGAAGCTGGGAACAGACCTTTGCAGTCTTCCCAAAAGCTTCCTTACCACCTTTGGTGAAGCCTGAGTGCAAACTCACCCAACCCAGCCTTGCCCAGCCTTACTCCCCCACCCACATCTGCTGTGGTGGAAAATGAGGAATCATCTGGACCTTCCAGCACCATATCCACCATCTCAGGAACTTTTATGCTTCTTTGAGGGGTTAGAGATGGTCACAGGTTTGTTCCTTCCAGTAAGCACCACCCACTGGCAGAGAGGTCAATTTGCACAGCCCTTTACAACATTTACTGACTCAAGCATATAGGGTGTGCTTGATTCTTCTTTCTTTTTTTTCTTCTATTCCTTGCCCTCACTGCCCCCCTCCTCCTCTGCTCTCCCCTTCCCCCCTGCCCCACTGTGTCATTAATTGTCCTCATATCAAAGTTGAATACATAGGATTCGAATAATGTGTTCCACCTCCATCTGGGTTAGTACAAATGCTGCAAAATCTCCATTTTTCTAGTGGCTGAATAATATTCAATGGTATACATATGCCACAGCTTACTAATCCATTCCTGGGTTGATGGACATTTAGGCTGTTTCAACATTTTAGCAATTGTAAATTGGGCTGCAATAAACAGCCTAGTATAAGTGTCTTTATAATAAAAGGGTTTTTTTTTCCTTCTGGATAGATGCCCAGTAGTGGGATTGCAGGATCAAATGGGAGGTCTAGGGAAGTATAGCACTTTCTCCATACTTCCTTCCAAAAAGGTTGTATTAATTTGCAGTTTCACCAGCAGTGTAAAAGTGTTCCTTTCTCTCCACATCCACACCAGCATCTACAATTATGAGATTTTGTGATATAGGCCATTCTTGCTGGGGTAAGATGATATCTCAGGGTGGTTTTAATTTGCATTTCTCTAATAATTAGGGATGATGAGCATTTTTTCACGTGTTTGCTGGCCATTCATCTGTTGTCTTTAGAGAAGATTCTATTCATCTCTCTTCTCTGTTGATGTATGGGATTGTTGGTTTTTTTTCTTGTGGATTAATTGAAGTTCTGTATAGATACTGGTTATTAAGCTTTTGTCTGATTCAAAATATGCAAATATTCTTTCCCATTGTGTAGGCTGTCTATTTGCTTTGGTTGTTGTCTCCTTGGCTATACAGAAGCTTTTAAATTTAATTAAATCCCATTTGTTTACTATTGCTGTTGTTGCTATTGCCATGGCAGTCTTCCTCATAAAGTCTTTCCCCAAGTCAATATCTTCCAGTGTTTTTTCTTTTCTTTCTTTGAGGTTTTTATCATTTCATGCCTTAAATTTAAGACCTTTATCCAACTAGAATCAATTTTAGTGAATGGAGAAATGTGCAGGTCCAGTTTCAGTCTTTTACATTTGGCTATCCAATTCTCCCAGCACCATTTATTGAATAGGGAGTCTTTTCCCCAGTGGATGCTCTTGTTTGGTTTATCGAAGATTAGGTGTCTGTAAGTTGTTGGTTTCATTTTCAGGTTTTCTATACGATTTCAAATGTCTATGCCTCTATTTTTGGGCCAGTACCATGCTGTCTTGACCACTATGGCCTTGTAATACAACCTAAAATCAGGTATGGTGATACCCCTGGCTTTGTTTTTATTATTAAGAATTGCCTTAGCTATATGGGAATTTTTCTGGTTCCATACAAAATGCAGAATCATTTTTTCCAAGTCTTCATAATAGGATGTTTGTATTTTAATAAGGATGGCATTGGATCGATAAATTGCTTTGGGAAGTGTAGACATTTTAACAGTGTTGATTCTTCCCAGCCATGAGCATGGTGTGTTCTTCCATTTGTTAATGCCCTCTGCTATTTCCTTTTTTATAGAGGTCCTTCACCTCTTTTGTTAGGTATATTCCTAAGTATTTCATTTTCTTTGGGGCTATGGTGAAGGGAGTGGTGTCCTTAATTAACCTCTCATCTTGGCTGTTATTTGCGTATACAAAGGCAACTGACTTGTGGACATTGATTTTATATCCTGAGGTGTTACTGTATTTTTTTATGACTTCCAAGAGTCTTGGGGTTGAGTCTTTAGGGTTTTCTAAGTATAAGATCATATCATCAGCAAAAAGGGAGAGTTTGACCTCTTCTGCACCCATTCGGATGCCCTTTATTTTCTTGTCTTGTCTAATTGTATTGGCTTGAACTGCTAGCACTATGTTGAATAGTAAGGGTGACAGAAGACAGCCTTGTCAGACAACCTTGTCTGGTTTCAGTTATAAGAGAAAAAGCTTTCAGTTTTACTCCACTTTAAAATATTAGCTGTGGGTTTGTCATAGTTAGCTTAGATCAGTTTAAGAAATGTGCCGCCTATGCCTATACTCTTCAATGTGCTAATTAGAAAAGTATGCTGGATTTTATTGAATGCTTTTTCTCCATCTATTGAGAGGATCATATAGTCTTTGGTTTTGATTCTGTTGATACGGTGAATAACATTTATGGACTTGAATATATTAAACCAGCCTTGCATCAAGTAGGGATGACACCTACTTGATCATGATATATGTGTGCTTGATTCTTGCCCACAAGCACCACCTACTGTCTCAGGGATGAAATTGGGCATGCTAATACAATTCCAACTGTTAAGAAAACCACAAAGCTATGGAAAGAGAGAGGATTTTTAAGAACTCTATCCTCCCTCATAAGAAACAGGAAATTTTCTCACACACATAGCTAGCCACTGTGACAACAAACAACTACAAAAAAGCAAACAACTAAGAAAAACACCACACTAAGGATACCTATTACATAACCAAGGCATCCATCCAGAACCTAAACCTTCACCAAAGCACCCACAATCAAAGCCAAGGGTTCTTACCCAACAAATACTACAGACTAATACTCTTGTGAGGGGAATAAAAATGCTTCAACAATAATAGCAACAAAAAGTCCCCGACCAAATGGATTCACATCTGAATTTTACCAGACCTTCTTAGAAGAGCTAATACACATACTGCTGAAATTATTTCACCACATTGAGAGATAGGGGATGTTTAAAATTATTCTAGAGATAATTTTCATATTCTGACCTATAAATGTGATGGCTTGATGGAGCCTGATTTCTGATCACCTCCCAGAGCTAGTGTTTAATGTTGAAATAAAATTTAAGAAATCTGCAGATTGTATAATTCAGGTTGCTAGTAATAAAATGGATTTCCATTATCCAAGCAGTGTCAAGCTTTGAATAGACAATTTAACATAAAAAAAAGATTTGCAAATCTTTTGTTACTCAGAAACACCTCACAATATGCACTATGGGTCATAAAACATTGGTTTTTAGAGTTATTACTCTTTCTATCTTTTTGGTATGTCTGCTTCTAGACTTGCTTTACTCTTATTACGTATTGCCATAACTTTTGTGATTCTTTTTTTTTTTTAGATTGACTGTCACTCCAGGGCTAAGGTGCCCAGTGCAGTGATGTCATCATAGCTCACAGCAACCTCAAACTCAAGTGATCTTCATACCTCAGCCTCTTGAGTAGCTGGTACTATAGGTGCTCACCACATTTCTATTTTTTGTCGACAGGAGTCTTTCTCAGGCTGATCTTGAACTCCTGAGCTCAAGCAATCCATCCTGCCTCAGCCTCCCAGAGTACTATAATTACAGGGATCAGCCACCACACCCAGCCTGTAATCTAATATTTTTTATGTACTGCCTAAGATTTACCTATAATAGCCATAAACCATTTGTCATTTTTGAGATTTGGCTTCATTTTGTAGAGCTCCTTTACCTCTAGTTCATATTGATATCACATTTTGGTATTATTTTTTTATTTATATTCTTTACACATTATTTTTATTTGTCTTTATTTGATATGTAGAATAAATCATGGTTGCCCTTTGCTATGTCTATAATATGGTGCTTTATAAGCACTATGACATAGTATTAGAAATTATAGTACAGATTATTATAATTTAGTTTTTCTATAATGTATACTCTTTGTCCAGAATTTATACATTGTTTTATTGCCAATGTATATTTCCTCAAAATTATCAGACTTCCCCTTATGTAACTTTTTCTGTTATTTTAAAAGCCATCTAGACTTGTCTCAATCATTTGTTGGAAAAATTGTCTTTAAAATATTATAGATGCCATAGTAGTTACTTAACTGTCTTTAGGATACATTTTCTGATTTAATCTTTCAAGAAAATGGCACTCTCTGTCTAAGTGACTCTTAACTTTCTAGAGGCTTCAGATATTCTGTATGGAAAATTAAAATATTAAAAATTAAACAATATCTTTTAGGAAGATGCCCTTAGGAAGATATTATCAGTTACTGGAATAAACACAATCAATAATATTTGCTATATTCAGTGATGAATGTAATGCTTCTCTTCACCTGCAACAATTAGAAATCTACATCCTCTAAAAAACCTGAAAAGGTTTTCTTTTCTTTTTTTTTTAATACAACAAGTACATGGATTTATATGCATGTGAGGTATTTCAGTTCTTTGCTATTTTTTAATTTTTATCAGCGTTCAAATCGTCCTGACTTTTTGAGGAAACTCCTCATTTAATATTTTGACAATTGCTAAATAAATGAAAATATACAGCATTTATCCTGTCTGCCTTTATAAGAATTTTCCTTCAAAGGGTGAACAAATATTGTGGGGAAACATCACATTATAGAAATATTTCAATTAATAAGTGGAGAAACTAGTATAGGTATGTCATGATTTATAACCCATAATTATTGGTAAATCTAGGCAATGGTCATTGAGTAACTGCTAATCATAAAGAGAGACTTTTTATGTTTCTTAATTGAAATACACAATTATTAGACGCTATTGTCAAAAAAGCAAAACTTAAATCTGATGAAGCTTTAAAATCTAACTAAAAATTATAGAAAATACAAGTAAAAGAAGACTATGCTAAATGTGGGAATACAGTTAGAAAAATCTAGACCATGAGAGAATATAGGAAAACTCAATAAATATTTTGAAAGAAAGAAAATAGAAAAAAATGTGTAATAATTACTATTTTATTGATTTTCTCTAAGTACTATTAAAGAAAAAGAAAAAGAAAATATGAAGCAAGACCACTCTGTAAGATTATGGCTTCCTTCATGATCATTTGGTTTTCTTAATTATCATGTGTTTATTATATTTCAGAAGAAATAAATATATGAAAAACATAAATAAATAGAATTTTATAGGACCAATCATGATTTTTCTAGTGATTTTATTTTGTTGTTTTACCTTATCGTATATCTGATTTTGTGTTGATATTTATTTATTAGTGTCTCTGGACATTCTTTTTTTTTATTAAATCATAGCTGTGTACATTAATTAAACCATGGGGTACAATGTGCTGGTTTTATATACAATTTGAAATATTTTCATTGACTGGTTAACATGAAACTATAAAAATACTAGAAGAAAGTGCAGGGAAAACTCTTGATGGACATTCTTTAATTCAAAAGCATCTATGTTAAGTAATTTTTCAATGAATAACCTAAATATATTTCAAGGAGCTCCTACTTAAAGTTAGGCTATAATGAATCACATTAGAAGGTGAGCATTCCTATTATCTATTCTATGAGATCAGTTCAAGTTTCTAAATACTGACTTTTTAAAGTAAATTTCAGTGGAAGTATAAATTGTGTACTTGTGCACTGGAAAATAAAATCAGACACACTGTGAAGACACAATAGCACAACTCTGCTGTTTTGCTACATTGTATGAAACTGTCATGCCATTTTTAGAGACAGGTAAGGCAAGTTATATGTAACTTTTGTATGTTATATTGAAATGACTGATTTGCCTTTCTTTGCATAGGAATATCATCTCATGCAATATTTTAAAAAATAGACTTTACACTATTTTATTAACCTTTGCATTCCTATTATTCCGGACAGTGACTGGAACAGTGGATAATCATGGCAAGTGTTTATTGAATTATAAGAACACTGCATGATAAAATAAGAAGGGATGAGATACACCATATCCCAAGCTGTTGGTTTTTAAATAAATTTATTCCTGATATAATTGATATTGATTTTATTACATTTTAGTTCATGTTTAAATATTTTTATCTCTTTACATGTAACAATAGTTCAAATGTTGAAAAAATTATTGTTTGTTTTCACATGTGGATGACAATTTTCAAATATTTTATATAACTTTCTTGCTGTAGTAAACAGTCTCATAAGAATTTTTGACATTTTTAAGATGATCAAAATTTAAGAATGAGTGTGTATTCATTTACCCCCAAATCATTATTTATTGATACAAATAAATAAATTAGAGATGAGACTGAGAACAGAATATCTGAAGGTAAAGCTATTGTATTTGGTAAATTCCTATTATTTAAACTATTTCCTTGTTACTTTTAAAAGGTCCTTTTCTTTTTTTAATTGTTTCACATTAATTTGAAGGTACAAAGAATTAGGTTACAATGTTTTTATTTGTTAGGTAGAGTTCCTCTTATAATTATGTCCCAACCCACCAATATTGTCCCCATTAAGTGGGAGCACACCTTTTAAAAGGTTCATTTCTACTTCCAAAATAAATTAGTACATAAGGTTCCAAATAAATGTATATATTTGCCATAAAATGATATCTTTTAAAATCACAGTTCATACTGATTCTTTTATTTTTCAAATGTATTGTTTTACTACTTATGTTCTCAATTTTTTATCGTTTTCATTATATTATTTATACATGTTTTAAAAGTTGTTTATTCTTTGAAGAATCATGCTACAATTGATTGATTTATAAGGCAACTCTAATAAAATTAAAAGAACAAAAAAACCCAAACATGAAATAAAATATAATTTTATATGTGCATGTTGCTGCTTGGCTGGTTTATCTACTCGCTGGCCAAGAGAAAGCCAATATCTGGAAACTGCGGGATTTACAGCAGAGAAAGAGTTTATTCTGCATAGACCTAAGTGGGGAGATGAAAGGAATTCCTCAAATATTCCTCGGTCAGAATTGAGGAAACAAAAACAATTTTTTTTGAACTTTTATAAAATTTTAATAGAAATTTATAATCATAAGATTCACCCTAAATTTCCTTCTTTCTTTCTTTCTTTCTTTCTTTCTTTCTTTCTTTCTTTCTTTCTTTCTTTCTTTCTTTCTTTCTTTCTTTCTTTCTTTCTTTCTTTCTTTCTTTCTATTGTTGGTGATTCATTGAGGGTACAAAGAACCAGGTGACACTGATTACATTTGTTAAGTTAATTCCCTCTTATAATTGTGTCCCATCCCCAAGAGGTGTGTCATAGCCCATGACCTCCCACCCCTCTCTCTTTTTCCCTCACACTGCCCTCTCCTTCCCCCACCCCTCACCATGTACTAGCTCATCAATTGTCCTCATAGCCGAATCAAGTACATAGGATTCTTGCATCTCCATTCTTGTGATGCTTTACTAAGAAGAATGTGTTCCACCTCCGTCCAGTTTACTACAAAAGATGTAATGTCTCCATCTTTTTAATGACTGAATAATATTCCATGGTATACATGTACCACAGCTTGTTAATCCATTCCTGGGTTAGTGGGCATTTAGGCTGTTTCCACACTTTGGCTATTTTAAATTGAGTTGCAATAAACAATCTAGTGCAAATGTCATTATGATAAATTCAAATGCAATCTTCCAAGTAGTTTCAGATGTATTTGTCAAAGTAGAACTATGAAATATATATATTTTTAAGCAGACTAAAAGTAATAGTCTTGAACAATTTTCACTTTTGTCTCCTCTCTTTCTTTATTGCTCTCTTACTCTCTTTCTAGGCTTCTTTGAAAATTCTAATGTTTGAGTTGGTTCTGAGTTTAAAATGGCAAAGAATTAGCAATAGCAAGTACTGAGGAAGATAATTGGGCCCAAGGAATCTTGAACCCTATTAGAACATAATAGAGAAAAAACAGCTGAGAATTTCGAGATCTACATATGCTACCCAAAGAGCTAAGAAAATTAACGGGATGGAAGAAATTAACAAGATGAAAGAAAATGGAATTGGGACAAAGGACTGGCAGGTAAAACGTTTCAGCACCATGGACAGTGACACTTCCGATTATCAGTGTCAGGATTACAACAAAATATTCTGCCCTGGTTACAACTAAGCAGATGCCATTCTAGGTTACTAAGGGAACATGCTAATCCCTGTACACTTGTTTTTTTTTTTTTTTTACAGGCGCCCGCCACAACGCCCGGCCATTTTTTGGTTGCAGCCGTCATTGTTGTTTAGCAGGCCCGGGCTGGATTCGAACCCGCCAGTTCAGGTGTACGTGACTGGCACCTTAGCCCGTTGAGCCACAGGCACCGAGCCCACTTGTTTTGTTTTAATGATGAAAACTGAATTTAATACTTAGCTTAACTCTCTGTGTTCTCAACTTCACATTGTTTTTGGCCCCAGTCAACATTTTACTTTTCAGATTGTACCTTTAAAAATGTTATTTTTTCATAGTTTAGTTTTTGTGGTTGGTTTCATTAGTATGTAGGATGGCTGGTCCAGTATATAGTCATGGGAAAAATGAAGCAGAACATAATTTTTTCATGATGTTTTTCTGTGAAAGGAAGGATATATGTAGGGGAATATCAGGCAACGAGGAAGGAAGAAATATATGATTAAAAGGCAGAGAATTGAGCAATACACTCAAACTCGTAAGGAGTAAAAAATGTTTTCATCTAGTGGTTTTGTTTATGAACAAAGACTTTTGAGGCTTTTGGGAAAAGAAGTTTCCCTAGTACTGGCTTTTTTTCATGTTGATTATTTTGAGTTCTCTGTAGAACCTAATTATCTATTATTTTGGATATGTATTGGAAGAAGATGAAATGACCAACACAGTTGCACAGGAATATTAATGGTGGCATTTATGATAGGAGACAAAGGCCGTTCAAACTGCAGTCTCTGACATTATTGATCATTGATTTAGAAAATTTTTACCGAAGTTCTGTTACATAGGTTGACAAGAATATCAGAGGTCAGGATTCACTAGCACAATGGTATATTATTCTGAAGGGCTGAAATTATTGAAATTTGGGGAAATAAATAAAATTATGAAGAAATTTTAGAGCACTTTTTCTAATTTTTGTTAATTTATTTATATATTTTTATTGTTTGAGACTCATGGAGGGTACAATTAGGTTACACTGATTGTATTTGTTAAATAAAGTTCCTCTTATAACTGTGTCCTTCCCCTGAAAGGTGTACCATACACCATGACCCCCAACCTCTCCTTCACCCCTTCTCCCCTCATTCCTCTACTCTCCTACTCCCCCCTTATCATCTACTGACTTCATATAAGAATTGAGTACATTGCATTCTTACTTTTCCAAACTTGTAATGCTTTACTAAGAAGAATGTATTCCACCTCCATCCAGGTTAATACATAAGATGTAAAGTCTCCATCTTTTTAATGGCTGAATAGTATTCCATGGTATACATATACCACAGGTTGTTAATCTATTCCTGGGTTGGTGGGTATTTAGGCTATTTTCACATCTTGGCAATTGTAAATTGAGCTGTGATAAACAGTCTAGTGCAAATGTCCTTATGATAAAAGAATTTTTTTCTTCTAGGTAGATGCCTAGTAATGGGATTGCACAATTAAATGATATATCTAATTTGAGTTATGTGAAGATTCTTTATACTTTATTCCAAAAAGGCTGTATTAGCTTGTATTCCCACCAGCAGTGTAAAAGTATTCCCTTCTCTCCATATCCATGCCAGCATCATCAGCTTTGAGACTTTGTGATATGGGCCATTTTCACTGGGGTTCGGTGATATCTCAGGGTGGTTTTGATTTGCATTTCTCTAATAATTAGGGACAATGAGCATTTTTCATGTGTTTGTTAGCCATTTGTCTATCTTCTTTAGAGAAGGTTCTATTCATCTCTCTTGCCCAGAGATGTAAGGGTTTGTTCACTCTTTCTCTGTTGATTAATATGAGTTCTCCGTAGATCCTGGTTATCAAGCTTTTGTCCTTTTCATAATATGCAACTATCCTTTCCCATTGTGTAGGTTGTCTGTTTGCTTTGCTTGTTGTCTCCTTAGCTGTACAGAAGCTGTTCAGTTTAATTTTTAAAGACAGTTTTGGGCAGAAGATTAGGCAGTCAGGGTCTGTTAATTGACCAGGTTCAAGGCAGAACCATCAGTCCCTTCATATGGGTCACTGTCTAGGTGGAATTCAAGAGCTTGGACAGAGGGTCCAAGTCTAGTTCAGTCAGTTCCTTTTTCTGGGTGTATCCATTACTGGAATGAAAGACCTGGAAGATTTCTCAAAAACTATTTCAGTTTAAAGAGGCAAACAGAAGAAATAGTGATTATTATTAAATAAATGGGGGGCAACACCTGATTGTGATCATTATTTTAGCTAGCCTTCTCCTTGGCAGAGTTCTCGAAACCCATCTTCTAGCTCTCTTCCTGCACACTTTCGTCAATTTGTAAGGGTGGGTTCATGAATATTATTCATTATTATTTTAGTTCTGCTTCCTTTTATAAAAGATGGCCAAATATTCCCAAAATTATTCAAGTTAAAATATCTTCTGTGTTTTTCTCAAGCAGATGAAGAAATTAGCTACTTAACTCCTAAATTCAAAATACAAATGGTCATCTACACTGTCAGTAACAGATGGGTTTTCTTATTTAGAATAAATGCTAAGGAGTGTCCTGAAAAGGCATGGCTTTCAACTGCATCTTTTGGAATAGAAAATTTAGCAGAAAATGAACTCTGAAGAGTTTCTTTTTCTTTCTTTTTCTCTCTCTTTCTGTCACTTTCTCTGATGGGTTCACTTCTGAAGGTTCAGCAGCTAATAATCTTAATCAAATAAAAGCATTCAATAAATATTTATCATTCATTAAACATGTTAACTATTATCTTTTATTTTCATTGTTGAAAAGTATTCAGATGACATAGTTGAACAAACTTGAGGATAAATTTCTGTGTATGTTTTTCCTTCTTTTTTAGGCAGATGATAATTGAATAAGGAAATCAAATATAAGGCTAGTTAATGAGGTACAATGAAAACAAATTTAATATATTAAATTTAGTTAATGTCATACCTATGTTTGAACATTGTGGGGAAGAAGGAGTATATGTTTTCAGTATGCATTGCCCTTTTTTTCTTTCTTTCTTTTTTTTTTTTTTGCAGTTTTTGGCTGTGGCTGGGTTTGAACCTGCCACCTCCGGCATATGGGGCCAGCACCCTACTCCTTTGAGCCACAGGAGCCTCCCAATCTTTCTTTTTTCTCCTAAAAAAAAGGGCTGCACTGAATATAACTATCAAGTTAACCTTTTTTAGCTTTACTTTTAGAAAAATGTTTAAGTTTATAATGTTTCCTTATTTTTTATTTAGGTAAAATATCATTTATTTCTCTCTGCAGTGGAAAATTATTAAAGATTTGATAAGAGCAATATCTGTCCCCTATTTTATTCAAGAAGATCACAAAAAACATTTGTTTGATTTGTAACCAAAACATTATTAGGAGAACTTATTATAATTAAAAGTGATGCTTCAACACAGGGAATAATTTCCATCATCCCATCCACACACTAAAGTCACTTGACACTTCACAAATATTTATAATTTAATTATTATAAAAACACTGTAAAAGCTTTATTCCAATATTACAAATGAAAAATTGAAGTTCAGAGTATTTAAACAACTTTTCTAACATAGTACACTCGATCAGGAACACAGCCAATGATTCCATAAAAATCCACCACATTTTAAAGCCTTTAGCCTTTGCGGAAATGCTACATCGAGTTCCTTATAAGACTTCCTTTCAATTTCATGTGACTCAACAATCACTTATTGAGCTTTTATTCTGTATAAAACAGCCTAGGCACTGACTGATACTTACGAGTTTCAAGATGCCCTAAATTACCCAATTCAACCCTCCAATACTTTAAAAAACATTGTTATGTATTGACTGGTCATCATTAAAAAATAATACAAGGTATATTTCCCCTGACTTCTGTCCTTTCATGTATTTCTAAATGTCCTATAACATTATTCCTTGTTTTTAGACCAGCATCCCATATTAATTTTTAGTTTGAAGTTTTCTTTCCTTCATTAATTCTATTTAGTTTGCCTCTTTTTTTGCTTGGACACCAATTAAGAGGTACTTTGATGAATATCAGGTCATTTACTTAGAACCGGTAAATTTGGGGACCAGAAGGAGCACCATAAATTAGATACCCTGAGTCCTTATGTGTAAAAATAATGTGGAGCATAAGTGTCCTTAGGGGTTATGTAAATTTATGAGAATTAGCCATCCAGTTAGTGAGCCAAGGCATCGGCCTCTCCAGTGGAGTCTCCATTTATGAATTTTGTCATTCTTTCAGCCAACACACTTGCTGTCTGTGCATTTTAACTTGGCTTCTTTTACTTTTCCAATTATTTTTATTTTCTATATTTGTCCATGTTATTTTCTCCACAAAGTGCAAGCTGTCTGAAGTCAGGGATTAACTTTATCAAGAAGTCCTGGTATGATTTGAAGTATCTCATTGAATAAGTCATACTGTAATCATGAGATTAGATCTTTTGGAAAAAGTATTACAAATGGAAAAGCTACGTAATGTGTATTTGTGATTCTAGACCAATGCTACTAAAATTAGCACACGATTTTCTGGTGAAATCAGAAGACTTGTATCAAATCTTAACTCTGTGTATGAAACAAATTCTAGGAAAAGAGACTTTCACAGAATAAGAGGATAAAAATTAGCCAAGGAAAAATTTAAAATCGCTTTTTGAAGTGCATGATGCTTTGTTTTCACAGCAGTAAAAACAACATTTAGATCAGTGACACAATACCTTAACGAAGACTTTATATCCCAAAATTCTAAAATAAGAAAATGTGTTTATTTCTTATTTAACAATAGGAAGGGTAATCAATAATCAGTAAGAGCTTTTATTGGTTAAATGAGCTTTTCTCTATGACTGAAGAAATTAAAACATTTATTACTATGGAAAAGCTAAAGTTACTATATTTTACATTCCAATTAAAATTATAACAATCCCCCAAGTGAAATATATTATATTTTTAAATACAGATATTTACAGACCATATAACATATTTAAAACTAAATATTTCACTAGAATAGAGACACATATATTTATTAGTATGATTTTATTTGAATAATATAGTGTTAAATGAGAGTATAATAGGACTGTATCAATGGGAGAACATTTTCTTTTCTTTCTTTTTTTTTTGAAGTTTTTGGCTGAGGCTGGGTTTGAACCCGCCACCTCTGGCATATGGGGCAGGCTCCCCACTCCTTTAAGAGGCGCCCCACTCCTTTAAGCCACAGGCACCGCCCAGGAGAACATTTTCTGAACATGAAGGTGTTGTGGCAGATGCCCAATTCACCAGGGCCTTGAACTGCTTGCTTCTTCACTTCCTCTCATTTCTAATTTCAGACTAACTCTAAAAGTCTGAGACCCAATTACTCCTGGGAAAAACCTCCTCTGGTCATCTTTCAAACCACTGATTGCCTAGTATTTTAGCAGCAAGTTTCTTAGCAGGACTGACTAGATCCCAGGCCGGAGCTTTTTCTAATCTGGTCAGGTTTTTGTGGCCAGAAGTGCTCCTTTTAACTGGGTAAATTCAGGAATGAGTTCACAAATGTGGATCTCTTTTTCACTCACTAACCTAGGTTATGTTTAACCGGAAAGTTCTGGGGGGATGAACATGTCTTCACAAAAGTTTCTGTTGCTGGTTTCTAGACATGATACATTGCTATTCTTGAGCCAGTGTTAGTAACCCATGAACACTTGTTAATCTTTCCCCATTGTAAGAACTGGATCACTCCTATACTGGAGAGAGTTCTCTGTCATTGCTACGGAAAATGATGTCTGAATATATGGATATTTGAATATTAACATGTTTACACTAGGAAAAAATGAAATAAATATTTGATCAAATAGTTGACAATTTTGCAAAATTTTAACCTTTATATAACTCCACCATCTTACAAAACTTTGCTGTTACTTCTCTATGTCTAATTAAGGAATAAGTTTCCCTGGCTGTAAATGGAATGATGTCAAAAGAAAGGTTTTACAAGATATATTGGCAGATACAGTATGCATTTTGTTAAAAATAAATTTTGATTTACACTTTACAAATTCTTTTGGGTGATGTAGTATATTTTAAAAGTTGTAGCTATTCCTTATCATGTATATGCTATATATTAGAAGCAGATGTACAAGTTTGCCATCAAAATGAAAAGAATCAATTTTCTTTATAACCAAATGGCAACATCTGAATTTACATCTTGGAATTCATTGTAAGTAAATGAGCGTGATCGTCTCCTAAGATTCGTTGGTCTCTGAGGTCTTCCTGCTATCAAATCTAAGTAGATGTCAGACTTCAGGAAACGTGTGTAACTGTCTTGTTCCATGAGCTGGTACACTCTGCTTTGTGCAGCATCAAAACTGTGGAGAGTGGGTTGGGTGATGCTCTTAGCAATGATTTCTTTGGTGTGAAAATCAAGGTTAACCTGGATAAACAGAAAAAAATGGCATAATTATTGTCAGCACAGGACTGATACAACGTTGGAGGGGTATTGGATGCTTGAGTGTTTTTCTTCTTATGGGTCTAGGGATCCAATGATCTGTTCGGGATCAGCCTTTCATCTGGCTTTTTCTTCTCTCCCTATGTTCCTGGTGCTTCTTACTCTTTGCTAATTGAGAATAATGGGATATTATAATGGTCATATTATAGAGATCATTAGGGTAATTCACTCATTTTCAAAATGGGGAACTAAACTTCACAGATGTTAAGTTATTTGAGTTATGGGGAACAGGGGGTTTGGAGCATATGTAGGATTTCAAATGAGGCTTCTATTTACCCCAATGCTGATTTCATTATGTTATGATGCTTTCCTCTATGCAACTATGTGCTAAAGTAGGAATGTGTTTTGCAGATATAAAATTCTGTAATGCTTTGTATTATATCACTTCCAAAGTGTCTAGTTTCGGTGAGGGCAGATTTTCACATAAGGGCCTTATCTTTCCCCTTATGGAAACAACATACAACTTGCTTCCTTTTTTTTTTTTTTTCCCTTAATCCTACATATAAAGTTGACCGTGGGGAACACAGAATAATACATTGGGGATTAAACAGATTGAATCATAGTAAAACAGGACAAAAATCCTTTTTTTGTGAAAAGACATCCACATAGACAATTTTGCCCCATAGACAGTACTACTATATAGTCAAATAAAACTCTGAATAGTGACAAACTGCCACTTCTACCAACTCAGTGAAAAAGCGCTATTTTTAGGTAACATAATAGGAACATAGGCACTCTATTTGATTCGTATATGAGGGTAGTAAAGTAACATTTGCTAATGTTGTAACCATTTCAGCAATTGTATCACACATATTGAGTTTGGAGTCAAAAAAACCAATTTCTTTTTCTCTTTTTGCCCAAGTAGGTTTATCTCATCTCTTTATTATTAGATTTTCTTTTAACTTATATAAAATTAGATGAATACCCTTTTGTGCAAGCAAAACTTTGCATAGGTAGGTGAACTAAAATATAAATAGTATACAGTACAAATTTCTTAATATCTCTTGCCTTTTATCATAGATAGAAATCTTTAGTTTGTATGTGAGATTGCTTGGGCTAAGGTGATTAATATAGAAAAGTGCATTGTACAATTCCTTGTATTCGCTCTTAATCAAGGATGAAAATAACTCTGAGGTGTGACTTCAGTTTTCCTTCAAGCTAACACATTACAATGTATTATTTACATACATGTAGAAATCTACATAAATAACCATTTTTGCATCAGCTAAATCCCAAACTTCCTGGTTGAATGTACAGACTACACTCTAATGGAGGTAGATTTTTCTAAAAAAAAATTTAGACCTGCATAGGTATTTCTCAAAGGAAGACATACTCATGGCAAAATAGCATTTTGACAAAATGCTCAACATCAGTAACAATCAGGAAAATGCAAATAAATCCCTCAGTGAGATATCCTCCAGTCAGAAAGGCTATTATCAAGAAGACAAAAAACAACAAATGCTGGCAAGAATGTGGAAAAAGCAGAGCTCTTATATACTGTTGGTGGGAATGTAAATTAGTACAGTCATTATAGAAAATAGTATGGAGGCTCCCAAAAACTAAAAATGGAACCATCATATGATATTAATAATTCTACTACCGAGTATATAGCTAAACAGTATGTCAAAGAGATATCTACACGCCCAATGTTTATTGCAGCACTATTCAAAAATAGCCAAAAGGTTGAATCAACATCAATATTCCTCAAAGGATAAATAGATTTAAAAAAATGTGGCATGTATGTATACACAATGCAATACTATCTAACTATTAAAAAAAACCAAAATGTTATCATTTGCAATAATATAGATAAACCTGGAGAACATTATGTTAAATTAAATAAGCCAGGCATGAAAAAATGAATATTGTGTGAAATCCATCACAGATGAATTCTAAAAAGGTTGATCTTATGGAAGTAGAGAGTAGAATAGTGGTTATCAGAAGCTGGGAGGGTGGAGGGGGTTGAGTGGGGGGATGGACAGATGGAGGAAAGCTTGGTCCATGGATACAAAATTATAATTAGATAGGAAGAATAAGATTTGGTGTTATATAGCATGGTTGAGTGAATATAGCTAATAATAATATATTACATATTTTAAGATAGCTAGAAAAGTGGATATTTAATTTTATCACTACAAAGCAATGATAGTTTCTTGAGTGATAAATATGCAGACTACTCTCATTTAATCATTATGCAATGTACCCCATAAAAATAGACATTGCACCCCAGAAACATGTATAATTATTTTGTCAATTACAAACACAATTTATAAAATAAGCTTGAAAAAAAACATTTACATACCTAAAAATAAAAATCTTATCTTAAAAATATTTCGAGCACTTATACATTCTTACAATTATCTTTACTGTACCTCCTGTGGAGCATCATTCTCTATAAATTTTTCATATATTGCTTTAGCTTTAAGAATAATTTGTTGAGGTTCCTTGCTTTTCTTGAAATCTTCACAGGCTTTCCAAAACTCAATGTTTTCCTCACTGAATTCAGTTTTAAGAAATCTGGTAAAAGCCTCCAGTCCATCTACCATGAAAATAAATAATACAATTGTAAAATATTAATGTAATTTTTCCAGGAAAATATACTACTTGATATTACAGTATTGCTGAAAATAGTTACAGATAAACTATGCCTTCCATCTAATGCAGTGTAGCAACCCATATCTTGCAAACCATATGACCAACTTCATATGATTTCTATGACCATGAAGGTTAAGTGTTATTTTGTTGAAATAAGGCCATTATCACATTTTGACCTAAGAGTAAGAGGTCTGCTACTGTGGGCCTTTCTTTATGTGTCTTTTGTCCATGCTCTTTCTAGAGTGTGAGGGATTAGTGTACACAGCCAGGAAACCATTCCCACTGTAACTTATCCAACCCACTTCTAGAACATGCTTCTGGTGTTCTGGATCCTGGTAGTCTCTGTCCAAAAGCTTCATGTTTCTGGGGTTCACATAGACCTCTTTCCAAAATCCATTCCCCAAAAGTCCACTCACTCACTGCTATGCGTATCCTTAGCCTCTCATGTAGATGGTGCTTCAATTTTCAGGCTGGGTGTCTACTCAAATGTGTGAGGAGGCCTCTCAGTGTGGAAACAAACCACAGACGGACAGAGAAAGATGGGAGTCCATATTCATAGTGTGCCACAGAGTAAAGATTTTAAATTCAAATACAATCTTCCAAGAAGTTTTCAAATATATTTGTTGAAGTACAGCAAATGACATATACATTTTTTAAGCAGTTGTTAGCTTGATCTATGATTCCTGAGCATTTAGATATTTAGCATGTGGCCCTTTTCTCTTTTTTTTGTTTATATCCTGAGCCTCATTACAAGTTGGGAGCAGGTATCAAGTCTTGAGGAAGATTAATGGGGCTCAAATTCATGTTCATTTAGTTATAATCCTACGCCTCAGTTTCTCAATACCTAAAATTAAAATAATAATGAATACCTATGTGGTAGGACAGTTTAGAGCATTAAATGTGTTAAAATATGCAAAGAGTTTAGAAGAGTGACTGGCAAATCATAAGAATTCCATAAGGATTTTGGTGGTGGTGGTTGTGAAGGTCACAATGGTGATGACAATCTTCATGATTTTCAGTTATTTAAGGCTCATTTATATAAAGTTTACATGGGTAAAAAAGTGGCAGACTTTGGATCAGCCCTATGGTGATCTGATTTCAATACTAATGCTCTACCAACTACTTGTGACATTCTAATCTTTTGGCTTATAGGAATTTTAAAAATTAAAATTCTTTATTTTGATAAAATTATAGATTCACTTGCACTTCTAGGAAATTGAATAGAGAGATCCCATGTACCCTTTTTTCCACTTTCAACCAATTAACAATTTGTGAAACCATAGTAAAACATTACACTTGGAAATGACAATAGTTGATAAATCATGATTGAGAATAATAAAACTCATGTTGCTATTTTATAACCACATTCAGATCTCTCCTATACTCAACTCCTCCTTCATCTTAAGAATCACTAATTTTCCCTTCATTGGTTTAATTTTGTCAAGTCAAAAATGTTACATAAATGAAATCACATAGTATATTTTGTTTGGTAAGACTTTTCATTCAGCATAGTTCTCTGGAGATTCATCCGCATCAAGGCATGGATCAATAATTTGTTTCTTTTCATTGCTGTATTCTATTCCATGATAATGATCTGGACGTAATGCCATCTGTTTAACCACGCAAAGACATTGAAATACATAAGGGTTATTTCTGGTTTTTATTATTTTATTATTATTATTCCTTATTTTTTGGTCATTAGAAATATAGCTGCTATGAACATTTATGTGGAGGTTTTTTAAAAAATATATAAATGTAAGTCTTCCTTTCTCTGGATTAAGTTTTAAGAGGTGAAATTGCTTGGTTAAATGGTAGTTACATTGTAGATGCATTAAGGGAAGAGTAATATGTTTCTAACAAATCTTTCAAATAAAATTCCTCAGAGAAAATCACCCTTTAGTTGTATTTAAATAACTTCCAACAATCCTTCTTTAAATTGTCTCACTTTCTAATTATGGACTATTTTTCTTTCTTCTGTCACTGGTACATTCTTGCACAGGAAATCTCATTAGTCTCATCTACTTTATACATTTTGTTGGTACCTTCAGAAAAAATGATGCATAACAAACAATTTGAGAAAACAATAAAAGTTTTTGAGATAAATGTTGCTAACATTAAAAGACCTTAATTCCATTAAAAGTAATCATTATAAGAAAAATCTTCCCTTCACTTCAAATATTCCTCTAGCTGCTGGCTTATCTCTTCTTACACATGTAAAGTTTTAAGTTTCCTGCACTTGATCTCTTAATCTCCCCTGCCTTATTCCCCAAAACACTAAATATGGTTTTATTCAACATTTTACTTAAATTATTTTTCCCAGATTGCCTAAATGTTATATTCAGAGACCCTTTTTATCAGTCTGTGTGTTACTTCGTCTCTTCACAACAGCCAGCATGGTAGAGACTTGCCTGGAATGCTCTTTGATGACATCTAAACTCCTGACTTTCCTTTTAACCTTAAGACTATTGCATCTCTAATTCTCCTAAGCTTATCCTTCTTCATCCTTCCCTTAAATTCCGTGTCCTGGAAAATCACTTCAACACTCAAATACAGTCAATATGCTGATCATTCTAAGGACTCATCTCCAGCCTCTTTCCTACAAGTTCATATCAACTAACATGTGGGAAACATTGCCATTGAACTTCCCATCAAAATAGTCATGTCCCAGCTGCATTTATCATCTTCATCCAAGATCTGCCCTACATATGTTTCCTATTCTATGTAACTATCTCCTCAGGGACTTAAACCAGCACCTTGGCATTTATCCTCAGGAATTCCCAATTTTCCTCTCACCTCCCACACAGCTGATAATCAAATATTGTCAATTTGACCTCTTTCATAAATGCCACATCTGTATTTTTATTTTTATGCGATCTGTAATTTCTTCAGAATTATCTTTCATGTAGATTATTGTAAGAACCTTCCAACTGATGACTGGGACTTTAGGTGTCCCTTGCCTCTCCCTCTTTCCTCCTGGTTTATTATCCACTCTTTAGTCAGTAATATCTTTCCATACTGCATATTTCATTATGGTTATTTACTAGTTAAATTTTCCAACAATGATTCACTATCTTTTTCTCACTATAAAGTCGAATCGCCGAGTAATAGTCATAGTTGCATACAGATGCCATAATCTTGCATCTCTTAGGTTTAGCTACTATTTGGTATACTTTTCCCTTCTTAATCTCATCAAAGTAATTAATCTAATTTGTATCGTCCATGTCTATTGGAGGTTTAAATTAAAGGTCCTCTTGTCTACAAAGACTTTGCCAGCCTCTCAAGAATAAGTTAGGTGTCCTTTATATGTAGCTTCCTAGTATGTTTAGAAACATGTAAAACATCATATTACAGTTGTCTCTTAACCTTTGTGTCCCGTGTTACACTTGAAAATGTGAGATGAAAACCATTGTCCAATTTGCCAACAGGAAGAAATCATTCAAAATTATCTTTTAAAATAAACAATTGATAAATTAATTAATACAGCATATTTAATTTCATTAAAACATAAATTGATTTTAGAAAATGCATTGTGTTTTACATGAGACATCAGACCTATCTGTAGAGTACTAGCTTAAAAAAAAAACTGACAAAGTGAGCAAATGTAACATAACACAAAAACTTAAAATCTTGTCCTGTTTTAAACATCAACAAATATATATAATAAAAATTCTACCAATTCTTTTAATAAGTAGATCCTTATTTTAGCCAGATGCTATTAAACATTTAATTAAAGTTCTAATTTCAACCTTGAAAATCAATTTTTATAATTAGGATTTGGCTTCTTTGGGCATATGAAAAAGTAGAGAAATGGCTATTGGTGACAGTTTTATTTCTGAATCTACACCATTGGAGTTCTGCTTTATGAGTTTTGCCAATGTGAACCTTCTACTGAGATTTGAGTCCTACTTGGCATGCTAATGAGGAGACAACATAAATTTTGAGAAATTGCCTGGCTGAAGTTTGTGGTAGATGTCAGTTTATACGACCTCAGATCAGCTGACAAACTCTTCCAGAGATAGACTGCTCCTTCTTGGATATCACTGTGAGTTATTCAAGCATATTCTTAATTCTGTAATATGTTCCTAACTTTGATGAACCGTCTTATTAACTTATAATCTATTATCAATATTTTGTTCATTGATAAGAAAACATCAACAAAAACTGATCACAAATTATCCAAAATGTTAGAAATAACATTAGAAGACCTGTTATAAATAGCTTGAAAAAACACACAGTTTTTTTTTAAAAAAGTGAATAGTTGCAAAAACTCAACAAAGAAATTGAAATTATAAAAAAACCCATTGAAATTCTAGAACTGAAACGCAAAATATTTAAAACTGAAAAATTTAATGATGAGCCTGACAACATATTAAAGACTGTAGAAGAAAGGGGGCATATACTAGGAGATAACTGGATAAAATTGATTCAATCTAAAGTAGGACGAACGATAAGAAAATGCTGGACAAATAGAAAATAAATGGTAAGATGTCAAGTTTAATAACTGCTATCTCAATGCTGACATAGCTTTTAATGGACTGAACACTCAGGTTAAAAATCAGAGATTATCAAACTGGATTAAAAATTAACATCAGACTATATATTGGCTACAAGAGACATATTGAATACAAAATATCAGAAAGACTGAGCAAAAGGCTGAAAATGATCAAGGGTTAAAAATAAGAAATCCCAGCTGGGCGCGGTGGCTCGTGCCTGTAATCCTGATACTCTGGAAGGCTGAAGCAGGAGGATCACTTGAGCTCAGGAGTTAGAAGCCAGCCTGAGCAAGACCAAGACCCTGTCTCAACTAAAAATAGAAAAAATAGCCATAAGGGGTGGCGGGCACCTGTAGTCCCAACTACATTCAAGGCTGAGGCAAGAGGATCTCTTGAACCCAGGAGTCTGAGGCTGCTGTAAGCGAGGCCAGCACCACAGCATTCTAACCTGGGCAACAGAGTGAGACTCTGTCTTACCCAAAACAAACAAACAAACAATAAACATCTGAATGAAAAATTCTTATGTGGCCTGACGAAGTGACTTCAAAATAAGGAGTATTTCTATTTCAGAATTATCAAACTGCCAATCATTACTAGTACTTTACAATCTTAAATATATAAACAATTCAGAGCTTTGAAATACATGAAGTAAAATTAGGAAACGGAAAGAACAATTCAAATTATAGTTGTAGATTTAAACTTTGATCATTCATTCATTGATAGAAAAATGGAAGTCAATGATACTATATAAACAACACTTTTACCTAAAATGACCTAATTGACAATTATATAAGTCTATACACAACATATCTTTTTAATGCACAAGGAAGATTATATAAGATAGACTATGTGGTAGGTCTCATTTATTAAGACTAAATGAATCCAAATAAATTTCAAAACTTAATATCTTACAAATATGCCATTTTTCCCACAAGAGCTGTAAATTAAAAATCAACACTAGTGACATAGCTAAAGAAGCTCCAAGTATTTGGAAATAAAATAAGACACTTACAAATAATCCATATGTCAAATATAAAATCACAAATGAAATTGAAAAATTCTTATAATTGAATCATAGTGAAAGCACAGCACATCAAAACTTGTGAGTGCCCGCTACAACAGTAGTTAAGAAGGAAATTCATTGCATGAACTGTGTGCTGGTATTAAAAAAAGGATATAAAAACTAATGTCTAAGTTTCCACTTTAAGAAGCCTGAAAAACAACAGCAAATTGAACCCACAGAGAGTAGAAAGGAAAAAAGAGAAAAACAAGAGCAAAAGTCTGCATAATAGAAAAAATATAGAGAAGATTAACAAAGTCAAAACAAAGTACAGAACCCCTAGCAAGACTGCTTCATATTAGGAGGGAAACCAGAAATCTTACTATGGATTGTATAGCTATTATAAAAATGTATGTACATATTATGACTGACTATATGCCAGTAAATAGAATTTATATGAAATGGGTAAATTGACTAAACGAACAATGAAACCTATCCAAACTGACACTGAAAAAGTGGAAAATCTGATATCATTAATTCAATTAATAAATAGTTTTGTAATAAAATATCTCTCCTTCCAAAACAAACAAAACAAAAAAACTTTGGGCACTTATCTGGTGAATTGCATAAAACATTAAAAAGAAAGTATTCCAATTTTGTAATTCTTATGTAATTTCTTCCAGAAACAGAGAAGGGATAAATACTTTCTATCTCATCACATAAGACTAGAATACCTCTAATACCAAAACATGACAAATATATCTCTATGTCAACAAAAAAGAAAAGAAACGTATTAAAAGGGAAAGAAAATCACACACCAATATCTCTCATGATTGCAGATGCAAAGATTCTGAATAACATATAAAAAAATTAAATGCAGCAATTTGTAAAGCGAAAGCTAACATTCTGGCATTATGGCTGGAAAATTGTGAAATGACAAACTTATAACTTTCTTAGTCTGCTCAGTTCATTTGCACTTATATTTCCATTTCTTATACTGACTGCTTTCATGGTCAATGACTATTTCTAATATAAAAAGTTCCATATAGAATGAAGCAGGGTGAATGAATCTCTGTTGGTAGAATTATGATAATAGCTAAGAGGTTTTATTTTTGGCATTAATGCATGTTTAGAGGTTTTGAAGGTTAATAGCTGTTCATGTGCATTACCTCATTTAATTTTCATTCAGATGCCTGAAATATATCCTATATTCATTTTCATAGATGAGGAAACTAAGGTTCAAATAAGTTCAATCACCCCAGATTTCAATTTCAAAAAAAAAGAAAAAAATAATTGAATTCTATCTATCTCAGGAAGGCAATGTTTCTTGTGGTAGGCAGAAAAATAACGTCTCCAAAATTGTCCATTTCCTATTCCCTAGAACCTATGAATTTGTTACCTTACATGGAAAAAAAAAAAAAAACAACCTTGCAATTGTGAATATGGTTAAGGACCTTGAGATGGGCAGATTATCAAGGTAGATGCAATTGAATCCCATGAGTTCTTAAAAATAGAAAGCTGGATTTGGTGGTGTGTGCCGGTTATCACAGGTACTCAGGAGACTGAGGCAGGAGGTTTTCTATAACCTAGGAGTTCAAGGCCAGGCTGACCCTATGTTAGAAAAAGGCACAAGAGAAAGACAGAGGAGTGGGTCAGAGACGTGAGACATAAGGACTTGGGTTTTGGTTGTTGGCTTTGAAGAAGGAAGAAAAAGGTCATGAGCCAAGGATTGTGGTCAATTCTAGAAGGCAGGTGTCTTCTTTTATTTTGTCTTCCTAGAAAGAAATACCTGAGGCTGGGTAATTGATAAAGCAAAGAGGTTCATTTGGGTCATAGTTCTTCAGGCTATCCAAGAAGCCAGGCACTGGCATCTGCCCATCTTCTGGTCAAAATGTGGTGGAAATAGTGAAAGGGGAAGTTGCTGTGCAAAAATGAATCAAACCCAAGAGACAACCAGACTTTATAAAAACTCACTGTCCAAGAACTAATCTGCCCCTCTGAGAACCAACCCCGTCAGAGACTGAGAATTCACTCACCACTGACAAAGTCACCAAGTCACTGAGGGATTTGCACTCATGAGTCCAACACCTCTGACCAGGTCCAGCCCTCCTACACCAACACACTGGGGATCAAATTTCAGTATGAGATTCGGTGGGGACAAACCTATCCTGACCACAGCAGACGGGGGTGACCCTCAGTTTATAGACAGCAAGAGAACAAAGACCTTAGATTAGCACTGTAAAAAACCTAACTTGTCAACAGCCCAAAAGAGCAGGGAAGGATTCTTCCTCAGACCTTTCAAAACAGGACAACAGCCTGGTGAATTCTTAATTTTGTTCTAATGAGACCCATCCTAGACTTCTGACTTACAGAACTACAAGAGAATAAAATCATGCTGTTTTGATTATTAAAGCTTTGATAAATTGTTACAGCAGCAAAAGGAAACTGATAGAGTCCTCAAATTATACTTTATATGTCACCATTCATTTCTTTTCTATAAAGAATTTGTCCCTGTTGTCATTAAGCATCATGTTACTAGGAATCTTTTTAATATATTAGACTTCTAGGAACTTAATGTTTAAGAAAACAGTAGTCACCAAAGGACACGACAACCTACAGCCACTTCTAAACTTTATAATACAGGATAAATCTGACTGCTCCCATAATGACCTGGTGACATCTGTCTCTTCTACACCACGGCTTCTTCCATTGAAGTTTTTACTGGGATGTCAAAAAGGTTGGGCTGTTCCTTCTCTTCAGTATATTGACCCTCACCACCAGATGTCAGTAGTTAGATGTTAGTGAAGAAACTAGGGAGCCTACGAAAGGAAGGTTAGGCTCAGTGAAAATCTGAGAATTCATTGCAAGACTGACACGGGAATTTCAGAAGTTGTCTACAGTCCTTAGATGCTGGGAAGATAATTCTTAGTCAAATGCAACCGCATGATGAAGGCCTTCGTGCTGATGGGCTCCCAAGTGAGTCAGCAAACTCTGTCCGCTGATAAGAAGCAAGAGTGATCAATGGGTGTGATATTTAATCGCCCTTCTCATTTCTGACTTGGTTAGTGTGTTATTTTCAAGGCTTATTTCTCACACTGAACAGTGTGCTTTTCTCAGAATGTAAAAAAGAAATATAGGGCGGTGCCTGTGGCTCATCCAGTAGGGTGCCAGCCCCACATACTGAAGGTGGCGGGTTCAAACCTGGCCCTGGCTGAATTGCAAAACAGAAAAATAGGTGGGCGTTGTAGTGGGCACCTGTAGTTCCAGCTACTTGGGAGGCTGAGGCAAGAGAATCGCCTAAGCCCAGGAGTTGGAGGTTGCTGTGAGCTATGTGATGCCACGGCACTCTACCAAGGGTGATAAAGTTAGACTCTGTCTACAAAAAAAAAAAAAAAAAAAATAGAAAAACTAGCCAGGTGTAGTCCCAGTTGCTCGAGAAGCTGAGGGAAGAGGACCGCTTGAGCACCAGGGCTCTCTACCCAAGATGACAGAGTGAGACCCTGTCTCA
>CAUYRH010152433.1:0-12358 GCA_963574655.1 Perodicticus potto
TGGGACCTGATCAAACTAAAAAGCTTCTGCACAGCCAAGAACACTGTAAGTAAAGCAAGCAGACAGCCCTCAGAATGGGAGAAGATATTTTCAGGTTATGCCTCCAACAAAGGTTTGATAACCAGAATCCACAGAGAACTCAAACTTAGTAATAAGAAAAGAATAAGTAATCCCATTTCATTGTGGGCAAGAGACATGAACAGAAGCTTCTCTGAAGAAGACAGGAGCATGGCCTACAGACACATGAAAAAAAATGCTCATAATCTTTAATCATCAGAGAAATGCAATCAAAACCACTCTGTGATATCATCTAACTCTCATAAGACTGGCTCACATAACAAAATCCCACAACTACAGATGTTGGCGTGGATGTGGAGAAAAGGGAACACTTCTGCACTGCTGTTGGGAGTGCAAGCTAATACATTCCTTTAGGAAAGAAGTTTGGAGAACCCTCAGGGATCTAAAAGTAGACCTGCCATTCGATCCTGCAATTCCTCTACTAAGTGTATATCCAGAAGACCAAAAATCTCTTTACAACAAAGATATTTGCACCAGATTGTTCACTGCAGCTCAATTCATAATTGCCAAGTCATGGAAGCAGCCCAAGTGCCCATTGACCCATGAATGGATTAATACATTATAGTATATGTATGACATGGACTATTATGCAGCCTTAAAAAAAGATGGAGACTTTACCTCTTTTATGTTTACGTGGATGGAGCTGGAACATATTCTTCTTAGTAAAGTATCTCAAGAATGGAAGAACAAGTGTCCAGTGTATTCAGTACTATTATGAAACCAATTTATAATCACCCATACTTTCGTATGAAAGATAAAACACAACTATAGCCCAGGATGAAGAAGGGAAGAGGAGGGGAGGGGGAAGATTGAATGGAGGGAGGGTAAACGGAGGGACCATATCTATGGTGCATATTATAAGGGTACATGTCAAATCTATTAAGTGGAGAGTATAAATGTCTTCACACAATAATCAAGTAAGTGAGGTAAAGGCTATGTTAACCAGTTTGATGTAAGCATTCCAAATTGTATATAAAATCAGCACAGTGTACCTCATAAATGCATTAATATATACATGATTTATGTATTTATGACTTAATAAAATGAAGTGTGCATCTGAGGAAAATAAAAAGAAATTCCTAGATGGCATCGGACTTGTGGTCTTTATTACGTTCTCCATTCAATGGACTTTCTTTCTGCTGCTGGCAGACACTGTGACTGTGGGGCCTTTGACTGATTGGCTTCTTGAGGGTAATCAATGACCCAGTAGCTTGATCCATTGGGGAGGTACTGAAATTGCAAAGAAGATGAACACTTTTCCTAAGAGACTCATTCATCTCTTCTGTTTCTGGAATAAGAGCAAAGTCTAGAATCTCTTGTTGTTCTTTATAGAGGCTTCATAGAGCCAGTGCAAAGATCTGCACAGCGGCGGTGAACACCGCGTGCCTCTGCTTGTAGTCCTGGGAAGAGTTTCTTTCTTGCGAAAAAATTTACATTTAGGAACTTTGGTGAATCAAAAATCATGCTTCATATCTTCAGCATGTGTGGGAAAATTCACCAAGGAAGTTTTCAGCTTTTATATTCTCTACCTGATAAGGTTATGCATTTAATATTGTATTAACATTTTAAAAGTATTTCATTAAACAGATTACAGGATGAGTTTTGCTAACTTGAAATACTGAGAACCAGAAGGGTTTCTGATTTGGGATTTTTTCAGATTTGGATAATATTTGTATTATACTTACCAGTTAAGCATTAACTTACCTAATGTGGCAATCTGGAATCCGAAATGGTCCAATGAGCATTACCTTTGAGTGTCATGTTGGCACTCAGAAAGGTGTTGGAGCATTTGGAGCATTTCGGATTTTGGATTACTGGACCAGGGATGTCCCACCTTTATACACAAAGTCTGATTATTGAAAATAATAATAACTGGCTGGGCGCCCCTAGCTCGGTGGTGAGAGTACTGACATTGTGCACTGGGAGTGAGGGTTTCAAACCTGGCCCCGGCCTGCTTTCTCTCACACACACACAAATAGCAGTGATAAACAAATAAAAGAAAAAAGTCTGATTAACCACCCCACAACTATCCCCTTCCTTTCTGAAGAAGTAAGCACTATACTAGGTTTTCAGTTCTATTACCTAATTGGGAGAATAAAAAGTAAATTACCAGGCGGTGCCTGTGGCTCAAAGGAGTAGTGTGCCAGCCCCATATGCCAGAGGTGGGGGGGGGGGTTCAAACCCAGCCCTGGCCAAAACTGCAAAAAAAAAAAAAAAAAAGTAAATTACCAAACTCCAGTGAAAACAGGTTTCCAATAAGGAACATGCCTGGCTCTGGCTAGTTGGGTTTGAAAGCTATTTCTGGGAATTGTGATCAGCCTGTTCCCCATATGGCCACCGAGAGGCTGAATCTTCATTCATTGGGTGATTATTTGGGTACAGTGTTGCTGATGAAATTTAGAGACTTTTTGTAAAAGAAGAGATTAATTCTAGCCCAGATATTTCACAAGTCTGCATAATGTGTGGACTGTTCAGTCTCTAGCCTACATCTTTCTATTGCATTGTGGAGTCAAATTAAAAGTCTAGAAAGCATGAAGGGGAAAAGCAGTCTGAGGAAACAAGGCTTCCATTTGGCAAGAATTATACCTCCTCCTTGTGAGAAGTTAGAAAGCTGGGAGCCAGCCAGCTGTATTTTGAAATATTATTTTCATTAAGTATTCAAGAAATCAATCGATTAAATATAGAACAAGCACTTTTCACAAAGTATTTTCTTGAAATGTTTATGGAATTAAAATTATTAATGAAAGAAATGTGTAGAAAATATTTGTGAAATTGGTTTCCTGGTTTCTCTTTTCCCAGACCTGATGTGGGCTATAGAGTTGTAACAGACAAAGGATTTAATTTTTCACCAGCAGATGAAGCTTTTGTTTGTCAAAAGAAGAACCATTTTCAGATAACCATCCACATCCAAGTTTGGGGAAATCCAAAATTTGTTAAAACCCAAATGGGTCTAAAGCCAATAGAAGTGTTTTACTTGAAAGCTTTTGGAATTAAGGTATGTTTTTTATTTAGTTCATTTACTTCAGTCAACATGATTAAGTGTTCCAGATGTCTACTGCTGTGTAACAAACCATCCTGAAATGAAATGACTTAAAATTGTAACAGTCCTTTATTTGGGTCATAAATCTGCAACATGGTCAGAGCTTGGCTATGAAAATGCCTCACTGTTCAATGAGTCAATGGTAGTGCAGCTCAACCGGGCCATTTCGGAGACTGCTCACTCACATGGCTGCCCAGTTTTGGCTGGCCGCTGCTGGAGCTCAAGTGCAGCTCTTGATGGGGGGCCTTCGCTTCTGCTTCCTCAGAGTCTGGTGGGCGGGCTCTGAGAATGGGTGTTCCCAGACACCAGAAGTGGAAGAGGCCAGTTCTTTAAGCCTGGGCTCAGGAAATGGCACAGCATCGTTTCAAATTGTGTCATTTCAGTGTGCAAATCATGCCCTTCTGTCACCTAACTTATTCTTCATGGATACCGGTATATTTTCAGTAGAGTAGTTTGATAATTTTTGCTAGATTCTCAAAGAGGTCTCTGACTTCAAAAAGAGCCAAGGAATCACGAATTCAGTTTAACAGAGGGGGAGACTGAAGCCCAGTAATGTTACACAATTCACCCAAGACAGTAAATGATAGACCTGGGTTTAGAATTCAGGCTGCCTGACTTCCTAGTGGTCAAAAGTATTTATTGACGTAGGACGTCATCTTGAGCCCCCTAAGGGAGAGGCATTGGTTACTGCATGTTTCATCCTGACGCTAACCTGGGGCAGGCGCTGAGTCTCCTGAAATTAGGCTCGCCTGCTGCACATCTCCAATGCTCTTGCCAAACTGAACTCCTTTTTTCTTTTCTGCCTCCCCCCATGAATTGTTGTAGGAACTCAGTTAGGGGGACGGGGACTTCATACATGGTGGAGGTTGAATTTTTCTCACCCTGATCAATGAAAGTACCATCCCAGATGCTCTGAATGTCTTTTTTTTAAATTTCAGATTAAAATGAGGGTACAAATGTTTAGGTAATATTGTTTTCATTTCTAAGGTAAAGTTCAAGTTGTAGTTGAGCCTTCACTCGGGGGTGTGCTGAACACCCCCCCACTGTGCACAGTAGGTGAGATCACCCTCCCCTTTCCCCATCTCTGGACTCTACTTGTATTTTTACAAACCGAACCAAAAATAAAACAAACAAATACAAATACAGGTTTGGTGCCTGTGGCTCAAGCAGCTAAGGTGCCAGCCACATTTACCTTATCTGGTGGGTTCAAATCCATCCTGGGCCCACCAAACAACAATGACGGCTGCAACAAAAATTAGCCAGGCATTGTGGCAGGTGCCTGTGGTCCCAGCTACTTGGGAGGCTGAGGCAGGAGAATCACTTGAGCTCAGGAGTTGGAGGTTGCTGTGAGCTGTGATGCCACGGCACTCTACCCAGGGCGACAGCTTGAGGCTCTGTCTCAAAAAAAAAAAAAAAAAAAGTACAAACAAGAAACAAACACATTTGTTTTTCTTATGGAAATAATGTAAGTTCATTGTGAAAAGTTTGAAACATAAAAGAAAGATATGAAGAAGAGATTATAATTCCTTCATATTTGGGATCCACCAGGTGATAGCCTAATTTTAATATTAGATTGTGAATAATAACATTACATGATATAATTTTATATTATAAAAGTATTTATAATCATGATGAAATAGTGTTCCATTATAGGAATGCATCCTATTAATTCCTTTATTATTAGAAGTTTTGGATATTTCCAATTTTTTATTATTGCCAATAAATCTGTAGTGAACACCCATTTGCATGAGGATAAATTCACAGCAGGGACTTTACACATTAAAGAGGTGAATGCTGTTAAACTTCTTGATAAAGGCTACCCAGTTGCTTTCCAGAAAGGAGGTTACACTGTGAACAGTCCCAAGCTGTATATTGTGGGCCTGGTCTCACATGCCCGTGCTGCTATTCACAGAACAACAAGAAGTGTGTATAACAGGTGGCAAATAAGTACCATCTTATATATTCTGTTTATTTATATTGTTTGCCATATATATTTACTTCTAGTAGAATGGAGGCTCTCTAAGGGCAGAGAGTCTGTTAATTTTGTTCACTTCTTATCCATCAGGCCCAGAGCAGTGCCTGGTACATAATAGGTGCTCAGTAAATGGGTGAACAGGTGCTTGTGTTCTTAGAGCGGGTTTGCTCTGACGTTTTGCTCCTGATCCTTTAATCAGCTATTAGCCCACTCAGTGTTCACCACTTACTCGAAACATTCTTTGTCTTGTGCTTTTGTTGTTTAATTTCACACGTATTTATTTATTTTCTCACCAACAGTACAATGCTTTAAGGTAGAGACCATTGTCTTCTATAGACAGTCCCCGGGTGAAGAATGAGATAGGTTCTGTAGGTTTGTTCTTGCATTAAATTTGATGTAAGTTGGGACAGGTATGGTTATCTATTACCTATAAAAGCTTCTGTTGTAAGTACGAGTCATGCATTGGTTGGATGTTTGTAACTTGGGGACTGGCTGTAACTTGCCCTCCTGCTTGGTGCCTAGCATGGTGCCTTAGAAAACTTTGTAAGCATTTGAATGCTCTTTACTAATTTGTATTTTTATAAATAAAGTAATTAGGTAATTAATTTACTTTTTGTTGTTCTGTACAGGTAGAAGCCACCAATCAAATAATTGCTATTGAACAGTCCCAAGCAGATAGGAGCAAAAACATTTTCAATCCTGTTAAGTAAGAATTTCTTTTCTGAATTCCTTTGTGAATGTTTTGGGGAAGAAGACCTATCGCCTAATTTACTTTTTCTGTTTAAAATGAAATCCACTGTAGAATCTAATTTAGGAGGCTCATGCTTGAAAGGCTGAAGTGAAAGAACTAATTCAGGCCGGGAGTTTGAGACCAGCTTGGGCAACATAGCAAGACCTACAAAAAATTATAAAAGGAAATTAGTAATAATTTGTTAATATTATGAACATATGTTTACTAACAAAAATAAAGTTGCTAAACTGCATCAAAAGCATTACAAAAAATCCTTGATTAAAAGATCCATTTAAAAATCATCATTATTTTTATAATTATTTATTCCTAACAATTTTGCTGACAACCTCACTAACAACTTTGGTGCCTTGAGATAGATTATGGCTAGATCTTCCCTTTAATTTTTCATTTAAATTGGCATGGTGCCGCCTGAATTAATTTCAAGGTTCTGGATCCGTGCTGTGCGTACAATCTCATTATTTCTTATTTTTTGAGCTACACTGATAGATGGCTGAGTGGGTTCCAAGACAGAAAGCACCTCCAACTGTTAGTATCGGAAGGAACACGGCAGCCCAAGCCAGAGTGCTCTGTGTAGAGAGACATGAGGGGAAGTTGCCTTTCACACCGACTTGTCGGGGATGCAGCAGAGACGCCTCAGTGGTTCTGACCCCGAGTCAACCCCGGTTGGTCCCACAGGCTGGACCGACTGCGCAGAAGCCACTTGTACAAACACAGCACTCCTGGTGCATCTGGCTGTCCCTTGCCCAGCGGACTGTGTGTGGCCTTCTCTGGGGGTGCCTCCCACAGCTAGGCCAGAAGGCAGATGTGTGAAGGAGACGAAAGGCTCCCCAGGAACCCCGAGAATGCTCCAGGCAGGAGGTGCCTGCAGGCACAGCAGAGGCAGCAGCAGCAGGAATGGCTTTTGTCCCCTGTGTGCAGGTGAAAGCGCCCACGTGTGGTGTGTGAGCACGGGGCCCTGGTGAGTGAGGCTGTCTTGCCATTTCTGTTGCTGTGTCGCCTTGCCCGGCAGCTGCTCCTGGCCGCGCTGTGGGTATCAGTTAATAATCTGTGACTAGAATGAACCATCTTCTGCAGCGTGATGACAGCTGGGCCTGGGCACCCTTGACAGACTAAACAGGGACTAAACGTGATCAGGGGCTCCGCTTCTCTGACAGTCTCTTGGTATTTCTGCTGTTTGTTTTAGAGTCGACCTACTGGCTGACCAGGTCACCAAAGTAACCCTGGGACGATTACACTTCAGCGAAACCACAGCGAATAATATGAGAAAGAAGGGAAAACCCAATCCTGACCAGAGGTACTGGTTTCCTGTGAACACCGCAGGGTGGCCGGGGACGTGTCTGACCAGGACGTGTCCTCCTGGGGCCTCTCCCCTACCTCCCCACCCCCAGCTGGCACTCTGGTCCCCTCTCCTCACTGACTCTCCCAGTCGTGACCGTGTCTCCCTTACCTGTGGACATCTGCCTTCTCCCACCCTCACGCCCGCAGTGCCCACCCTGGCCAGCCCCGCTCCCTCTGAGGCTCTCCAGACCACGTGCGAGACCTCACTGCCATCCCAGGGCTGAGGACGGACTGCATTTCCCCAAACCGTGTGCTGGTTGCTTATAGAATGTTTTGAGTCCTGAGGCTCTGCTATAACTTTTGTGGTTAAACAAACAGAAAACCCCCAAAACTTGCCTTCCTGATTTAGACCTGCGGTTCTCAAAGTGTCTTGCAGGACTAGCAGAGATGGCAACATTGGACGGTGTTAGAAATGCAATTCTTGGGCCTCATCAGAGGCTACTGAATTAAGAACTCTGGAGGTGGCGCCCAGCAACAGATATGTCAGCAAGCTCTCCAGGCGATTCTGATGCGTGTCCCAGTTTGAGAACCCCTGCTTTCAGAACATAGCTTTTGGGGTTGGACAGAATCGCGTTTGAGTATTTGATACTGGCATTTTCTAGCCGGGTGACCTTAGGCTTGTAACTTAAACCTCTCTGAGATGCATTTTCCTGTGGTCGTTTTGGGGCTCTAAATAAAATACTATTGGTAAACGGCTTAGTTCAGTATCTGACACGTTTCTGAGTTCTCAGTGGTAGCTAATATTAATAATGACAACAATTATTACTATTACCAATTTCTTCAGCTATGGGGAAAACTTATCCTCTGGGAGTTGGAGAGAATCTGCAGTGTTATAAAGGGAACTGGGGAAGTTTTTCCATGTAGTTCTTAGGGTAAAAGCTTCCCTGGTGGTGATGGGTTTTATTTTGGCTTTTACGAAATGGCCTAATCTTAAAATTATCTCATCAATGGTACGTGTGAAGAAGCAACTGAAATAATAGTGATAAAAATTGGCTTGAGAGTAACTGGAGGTGAGGTTCAGGCTGGAGTTAAGACCTGCGTATTTCAAAGGCTCGGAATACGTGGCCAACAGCGGGTTGATGTGGGGCAGACCCTGCTGGGTCTTTCTCGGTCATGTAGTGTGTATGGCTCTGAACAAAGGGACCTCTTGGGTGGCTTCTTGTGTTTGTGAGGCCCAGGAATGCAGCAGAGTCTGTGCTGACTCAGCACAGGTGCGCTGAATCCAGGCCGCCACTGGGCTATGTCCCCAGGGAGGGCTGCTTTCCCGTTGCTTTGGGGCCTGCAAAACCACTCACACTTACTTCCCACTGTGCAGAGGCCCAGCGCAGAATGGTAGCGAGTGAATCAATGACTCTCTTGTTTCACTGGGGGCACCACTTAGAGCGAAGGGAAAAGGCAAGCTTTAAATAAGCAAACTCATCTAGGTAAATTCACCTAGATTAACTGTTGGGTGGTATTGGATTGCATAAACGATTTCTCCATTCCCCGATGTGCTGGCCTTGTTCTGTGTCTCTGAACCAGATACTTCATGTTGGTGGTCGGACTGTATGCTGCTAACCAAGACCAGCTCTATCTGCTGTCTGCCCGCGTCTCGGAAAAGATCATCGTAAGGGTGAGCTCAGTTCTCTGGTTTCTGTCAATCTCACATGCTTTTCTCCCTCGTAGGCAGAATTTGAATTTCCAAGAGCATGCTTGAAGTATGTTCTGACGATGACAGTAATAGCAGAAACTATTATTTTAGTTTGTACACAGTGGGTTCAACCAGGGGCCATTTTGTCTCCCAAGAGTCCCTTGGCAATGTCTGGGAACATCTTCACACCTGGCTCCTGGTGTGTGTTGACTAGTAGTGCTGCTGACACCTCCATGACACAGGATCACACCTCCCCAAATACCGATGTTCTAAGCTTGAGCTAAATAATTTATATATGACCTCGTTTTGCATTCTTGTACATTTACTTATATTCTTTTACACCCAGAGGAACTGAAGCTTGAGAGGCCAAGTAACTCACCCGTCGTCACATGGTTTGAGAACAACAGAGCCTGGATAATAACCCAGTTCTCTCTGGCCCCGGAGCCCACAGGCTGGGGAGAGTGGCAGGGAGGCATTCCACGCCCCACAGGGACTGGTGAGACCGAGCTTCTGGGCCACTGGCAACGGCTCGGCCCGTTTTGCTGGCTGAATGAGGGGTCACAGCTGTGGAGAGAGGTCTTGGCAGCCATGGAAACATAAAGCTCTTGGCAGCTGCAGCCACAGCTGTGTGAGGTCAGGCTGGCGGTTGCAGAGAATGTCATGAGCGTGACGTAACAGGGGACCACAGCCCTGCGGCCCTGGCAGGGGCTGTGTTGTTGTGGGTCTTTGGAGCAATCCAGGGAGGAATGTGATTCCAGCGGGAACCATGTTCACTGCAGGGATGCCCATGTGTGCGGCTGCTAACCCTAGGCTTTGGGGAGAACATCTGCCCACTTGGGGAAGTGGAGTCTCTCCTTGTCTGCCTCAAGCTGTTTGGAAACAAAGGGCCCTCTGCAAATTCTCAGTCAATTAACAATAACAAGCCACCCATTAGTAGAAATCCTGCTACATGTCTCAAAGCTTTAAAGGGGGTGCAGTAATGCTAGAAATGAGGTAAAACACATACGTGTTCAGCTACCCCAGGGTGAAGGCCGAGCTTGTACCAGGCTGCACTTTTTTTTTGGAGACAGATTCACACTATGTCACCTTGGGTAGAGTGCTGTGGCATCACAGCTCATAGCAACCTCCAACTCTTGGGCTTAAGCAATTCTCTTGCCTCAGCCTCCAGATAGCTGGGACCACAGACGCCCGCCACAATGTCCTGCTACTTTTTGGTTGTAGTTGTCATTGTTGTTTGCAGGCTCGAGCTGGATTAGAACCTGTCAGCGCCAGTGTATGTGGCTGGCACCCAAGCCACTGAACTACATGTGCCGAGCCCCAGGCTGCAATTTTCTAGGGCCTGTCATAACCCAGGGCTCATGAAGGTCCTGGGGGACCCATATGCCAATGACAGAGGTGACCGCCCATCCCTCAGCCCCAGTCAGGACCATCTCTGAGACCTTATCTGACGTAATGGGGTTGCTTAGCTGTACTAGCAAATCTGATTTAAAGTAAAGGTTGTTTATTGTGTTTGGTTTTTCTTAGGAAGGAATAAAGGCAGATAATGCAATTCTTTTCAGAGTTAGCATAGACTAGAGACCATGATGGTGCTGTCCTGAGCTGCGTCATTCATGCTGGAGTCAGATAGTCTGCTAGTCACCTGCAGACTTGGAATCATTTACCTACCTAGTGACAAGGTTTCTGCATTGCTGCTGGCAGCACCTGCAAAGCTGCACACAGCTGCTGTGCGGGGCCACAGATGGCAGCGCAGGAGGGAGGGGGTGCCACGGGCCAGTGCCCTGTTAGCTCCTGCTCCTCGGTGCCTGCTCAAACCCAGAGCGCGATGATAATTAGCTCATCAGCATCGCTTTGGGAAGGTGAAAGTTTCATATTCAGTATGAAGAGTAACTCACATTCACGATGAATACCAAAAAGATCAAATTGTACTTAGCATACTTTGGATGTCACGTTATTCACCAAATTTTTATTTTAGAAAATGATTGTATCCAACATCAATAGCTTTCTCCTACTTGGAACTTTTGATTAAAGACAAGACCCTATTCTACACGTGTGCTGGCTCACACAAAGATTGCTGTAATAGCAATGAGAAGAACAGTGATGCATTAACACAAACCCTTCATCCCCCAACTGCAAATGCCTTATTGAGATTATTTTATCCTAACCCCAAGACATAGAAATAAAAATGAATGCAGAATTTTCAGTCTACCTCATGGTTTGATATTTAAGCTAGTCAAGAAAACAACTAGATTTAAGAAGTAGTATTATTATTTGAATCAGTGAGTGATAGAAATATCCCCAGGATATGGTTCGTGCTCCCAGGATTCTGGAGAAGCCTTCACAGATACATAGGTACGGGCTGAGCAGAGGCAGACCAGCCTGCCTTTTACAGAGGAGCTAGATGTGGCCTCTTAAGCCACGGTCTGGTTGTTAATTAGCTTCAGAATGAAGGATGGGGAAAATTTTGACAAGACGGTTTAAGCTCTGACCAGATTAAATGGAGAAGTGCAAATTGCATTTAAGCAAATCCAGATTCATTTGTGGCCTAAGAGCCACTCTTCCAAATGTCAGATATTAACGTTTCACTATTTGATAAGGGTGATTATCTGAGGGTTAGACCATGATGAGTTTCACATCTCCAGGAGGGGCCCAGGACACCAGGCTTGTCAGAGAGTATTTGTTCATCTGGGCTGTCAATCAAAATGGCTTTAGAGGTATATTATGGTCCTATATAGTATAAATTGACCAATTTAGGTTTACTCTAAGAACAGATTTCTTCCCCAGGTCTTTGTTTCTGGGTGCATTCCCCAGTGGAGTTCCTTTGACGTCCCTTGTTAATGATTGGGCTTTACTGCAGCCCCGCTTTCCTCTTCAAACATTTAATTAAACCTGGCTGGCAGCGTTCTGTTGAAAGCAGGAGGGATGATTACTTTTGTCTGCCTTTCAAAGACACTCTAGGGTTTCCTCAATTTGAAACTAGTAAATTATTCTAATTTCTTTTCCAGAAGAATAGAAATGGGCATGTCCCTAACAAATCCTCCTGTATTGCTCTGCAAACCACACTACCGTGAGGTGGGAAAACAGTGCCCAGGGGTGCAAAGACAGCCAGGGCGAGGGCGGGGCAGAGCTTCGCAGGCGCTTTGCGCCCTTTTCTCATCACAAACCTGCCTTCTCCCTCAGGTGTCTACACGCACGCCCACACAGCACACCCATGCACACATGCAGCCCCTCACACCCACACACATGCAGCCCCCACACCCATACACACATGCAGCCCCCCCACACCCACACACACATGCAGCCCCCCACACCCACACACATGCAGCCCCCCCCACACCCATGCACACATGCAGCCCCCCACACCCACACACATGCAGCCCCCCACACCCATACACACATGCAGCCCCCACACCCACACAAGCATGCAGCCCCCCACACCCACACACATGCAGCCCCCCCCACACCCACATGCATCCCCCCAACACCCACACACATGCAGCCCCCCACACCCACACACACATGCAGCCCCCCACACCCACACACACATGC
>CAUYRH010152434.1:0-21582 GCA_963574655.1 Perodicticus potto
CTACAGGCACCCACCACAATGCCTGGCCATTTTTTGGTTGCAGCTGTCATTGTTGTTTGGCGGGCCCAGGCTGGATTCGAACCTGCCAGCTCAGGTGTACGTGGCTGGTGCCTTAGCCCACTGAGCCACAGGCGCCGAGCCCCTTTATATATTCTTATTTTCACTAGTTTATAAGGAAACAATTTATTTTGGGATGCCTGAGGAATCTAGGATCCTTCTTTGAATGTATATACAGGATTTAGACCAACACATTAATGAGATTTAGACCAACAGATTGCTGGCTAGTGAGACCTTCAAACATGCTTCCCTGAGACAGAACAAGGCAGGACTATCCTGTATGGCCAGTAAGGATCAAGACTGTGGAGGCTAGGTGAATCCACATGCCCTCTCCTTGTGTCCAGAGAAAGGGGACTTATGTGAGGGCCATCCAGGAGTACCTTGCTCTAGCAGGATAAACCCTTGGAAAGTATAATATAGTAACTGCCTAGAAGGTTATCCATGACTCTACCCCCAACCCAGGAGAGCTTGCCCCGAAGAGAATGGGACTCTCTTGGGACTGATGGGCTCAAGGAAATTGCAAATAACTAGGTCCTATTGATACCAGAATTTCTTCTTCAGTAAGTCCTTGGTCTGGGGGATTCAAAGAATGAACCCATGGACCCTAGATCAGTGGTAAGACAGGATTTTATTAGACAGAAAGGAATACAGAAGCAGTAAAAAGGCACCAGAGCCTCTGACAAAGGGGAAGACCCAAGTCAGAAATCTCTCACAGGGGCCCTTTGTCTAGGTGTATATATTGTCTGGAGAATTACATTTTGGCTAGGATTTGGTAGGTGGAAAAATATCCTTTCAAAATTGAAAGCAGTCCCTCCCCTGGGGCAAGATTATTAGGTCCTTGCAGTTTTTGTCTCAAAAACTGGGATTATAGTGTGTGCTCACTACTCAAGGTGGAGCCACCCAAAAAAAAAAAAAAGAAAAAAAGAAAAACTGACTCAGGCTGTTTTGTTCATGATCTTGTTAGCGTCCAAAGGGTGTGGCTTAGAAAAGACAGCCTGAAAATGGTCTGATTTGTGAGCTCACCTGAGCCAAGAGAATGGGGGAATCCCTGTCTATCCCTGAGTGGTAGAGTCCTGTATCACTATCTGAGTGGCTAGTGAAGACTACAACTTCATTAAAGCAACTCTTGCTTTGGGAGCAACACTATGCCTATGTAGCAATAGCTGTGTTGGAATACCCTGGCACAGTTCACCCAGATTTCTTTATTCTCTCACCCTGTAATATAAATTCTATGCAGATAAAATCATAGCAACTGTTAACAACTTTTTCCTTTTTTTTTTTTTCTTTTAGCTTCTAACTGGCTATAAACTAGGGATCACAGAGGCTTGTGAAAGGATTCCTACAGTTACAAAATAGGGCTCCACTGTGTCCAAGGCCTCTTATCAGTGAAACCCATTACATTTATTTATTTTATTTTTTTGAGACAGAGTCTCACTTTGTCACCCTCAGTAGTGTGCCCTGGCATCATATCTCACAGCAACCTCAAACTCTTGGGCACAAGTGATTCTCTTGCCTCAGCCTCCCAAGTAGCTGGGACTACAGGCACCCTCCACAACTCCTGGCTGTTTTTAGAGACGGATTCTCACTCTTGCTCAGGCTAGTCCCGAAATTGTGAGCTCACCTGCCTCGGCCTTCCAGAGTTCTAGGTTTACAGGCATGAGCCACCACAACTGGCCTCACCCATTACATTTCTCATGTGTAAGTCTGCAAGCTTCTCAGGTAGCTGAATCCACTTCCACACTATGGCCTTATTATATCTGAAAGTCTGTTTCTTTTGGCCTTGTGTGTGTGTGTGTGCTTGTATGTGTGTGTTAGGTTAACTAGTTAAGCCTTTCTTAACTCTTTCAGCTGTTTTTCTTTATTGCCAGTACCACCTTCCTTTTATCACTGGTAGATCGAACACTGGAACACTGCTCTTCCTTCTTCCTTTTTCTTCTTCCATATTAGGCTCCTCCCATTCTCCAACAATAAAAAAAGATCTTGCTTTGGATAAAGGAACTGCCAGAAGATACAGCCCCAGGGCCAGGTGTTTCCTAATCAGAGCATCTGTAAGAAAACTACCAGATTGGGGGCACAAAGTGTTACAATCAAACTAAAGGTGTCCTTGAGTCCCAGCGTGATGGCTCACGCCTATAATCCTAGCACTCTGGAAGACCAAGGTGGGTAGATTGCCTGAGCTAACAGGTTTGAGACCAGCCTGAGCCAGAGGGAGACCCTGCCTCTAAAAATAGCCAGACATTCTGGCGTGCCCCTGTAGTCCCAGCTACTTGGGAGGCTGAGGTAAGAGAAACACTTGACCCCAAGAGTTTGAAGTTGCTATGAGCTATGATGCCATGGCACTCTACCAAGGGTGACAGAGTGAGACTCTTTTCTATTTCAAAAAATATAAAATTAAATTAACGTGTCCTTGATCTTATGTTGTCACCTACCTTTTCTCTCTACCTCCATGTAATGATTCTTCATTGGCTGGTATTTTGGGGAGACACCTTTATATCCGCTCACAACCCTAGGTGTGTGCACTTTCTTCAACTTATGCTCTTTCCAATAGGAGAAAGGCCCACATAAAGATCACCCTCTTCCTTGTCTCAGAGTCCATACCATAGTGGTTACAGCGCCAGCCACATACACCGAAGTTGGTGGGTTCGAAACCAGCCCGGGTCATTAAAACAATGACAACTGTAACAAAAAATAGTCAGGTGTAGTGGTGATTCCTGTAGTCCAAGCTACTTGGGAGGCTGAGGCAAGAGAATCACTTACGCCCAAGAGTTTGAGGTTGCTGTGAGCTGTGATGCTGCAGCACTCTACCAATGGGGACATAGTGAGACTCTTTCTCAAAACAAACAAAAAAACACCCTCTTCCACGGTGCTCCAATACTTAAATGTTTTGCTTTTTCATTGGCTGCACCATTAATTGATTTCAGCTTCATCTCTAATATCCCTGTGGAATAGTTTCCAAGGATTTCAAGCCAACACATTTTTCACTTGAAATTTTCAAACCCACAGAATATTCTCCAACCCCCCTCTGTGTTTCACTGCTGTGGCAATGGTGCATTTAAACTACATGGGAACACAAGATTATAAGACTCAGGAAGAAGTCACTTGCTCTGGTCTACTTACCTTGAATGTGGATCACATTTACACAGTATCAAAAAGCTAAGGCCCTAACATAAAGTAGTTACTGCCTAAGACTGTGAGTTAGGAAGGCTCCTCAATATATTTAAATCTTCTCTACAAAACTGGTCCTCACCAGGATTCTTGCTCTCAAAGAATGGCTCCACCATCCCTCTAGAAACCAGGAATCATACTTTATATCTTCATCTCCCTTGTCTTCTACACCCAATCCATCATCAATTCCCCTTAAAACAGTTCTCTCCATTGTTACCCTCATCCAAGCCATCTTTTTCTCTCACATGCACTTCTGTAACTATCACTTAACCAATCTGCTCTCTTCCATTCTAGTCCATCTTAAATTCATTCTCCACTGCTCACAGTAAACTCAAAATAAAAATCTCATCACTTGAATCTTCCTGTTTTAAGCTCTCTGATGAGTTTACGTTGCATCTCCCTGCATGGCCTCTAGGCCCAATACCTTCCAACCACAATGGTCTTCTTTCAATTCCTTGGAGGAGAAAAAAAAAATGCTCCTTCCAAGCTCAGAGTGTTTGCATACACTGTTTCCACTGACTAGGATGTTTTTCCCAATCCTCTGCCCATATGTGCGTGTGGTTGGTGCCTTCTCATTCAACTCTCAAAATAAAAATGTCATCTCTCCTAAGAGACTATCCCTGAATACTCCACCACAAGAAAATGTTCCCCTCTATTATTCTCTGAGCCTCTGTTTCTTCCTTTCACAATTTTTATCACAACTTACTATTATTTTATGTGTCTGCTCACTTATTTTGTGCCAGTCTCTGGAATGTAAGTTCCCTGAAAGCGGCAACTATGTTAGTCTTGTTTACCACACCTAGTATATATATTATATAAATATAATATATATATATAATGAAAGTTTCCCAATGAGCATCTCTTTTTTGTTGTTGTTCAATAAAGTATTATTTTTCCAAATATATGATTGGTTGGACCCTGTTCATGCATCTTAACCAGCAACTGGGACACCTCTACCCTTGGTATTTCTGGTGTAAATTACCTGAGCTCTGTGCTACGAAACAAGTTTTATAAGCCCTTTACTAAGGAACTCCTGAAGGGCTTCCCTGGCCAGGGAACCTCAAATCTTCAGTCTCTCAGACACCACAGCTGGGGTTATAAGCTTACAGTTGGGAACTTCCTTACAGAGTTTGTCATATGCAGCTTTGTCAAAGAAGACTAGATTGTTGAGTTTGTCCTGAACTTTGCCTTTGGACCACTTCCTCTATTTTTCCTAACACAGAATCTCAAGCTATCACCCTGGGTAGAGTGCCATGGTGTCATAGCTCACAACCACCTCAAGCAATCCTCTTGGGCTCAAGCAATCCTCTTGCTTCAGTTTTTCTATTTTTAGTAGAAATGGGGGTCTCACTTTTTTGCTCAGGCTGGTCTTGAACTCGTGAGCACAAGCTATCCACCCCCCTTGGCCTCCCAGAGTGCTAGGATTACAGGAGGGAGCCACCACGCCCTGCATACTTCTTCTTTTTGGTCTTGCCCCCAGATTTGTTCACTGGGTCTTTGGCTTTCTTGGCAGATTTTCCAGCATCTTTCTTCTTCTTCTTGTCCTTGAGTGTCATTGTGAAGCTCAGAGAGGAGCTGCCACTAAAATAGCCTAGCTAAGATGTCCCCAATGAGCATCTTTTAAGAACTTCAGTTCTGACAGAGCTGAACACTCCTTTATCCCTCTCCCTTACCCTTTCACAGCATCTTGAATTATGTTTTTGCAATATTCTTTTCATAAAGTCTTTACCCTATATGGTAGGTTCACGAAGTATTACTGATTGATTCCTCCTTCAAGGGGCCTGGCAAGATTGCACTTCCCCACCTGCCTCAAAGGCAGCGATGGATATGTGACTTGCTTTGGCCAATGTAAGATGAGCAGAAATAATGCATAATATTTCCACCAGAAGCTTTAAGAGCCATACAGCAGGCTCGGCGCCTGTGGCTCAACGGGCTAAGGTGCCAGCCACATACACCTGAGCTGGCAGGTTCAAATCCAGCCCGGGCCTGCCAAACAATAATGATGACTGCAACCAAAAAATGGTCGGGCATTGTGGCGGGTGCCTGTAGTCCCAGCTACTTGGGAGGCAGAGGTAGGAGACTCGCTTGAGCCCAGGAATCAGAGGTTGCTGTAAGCTGTGATGCCACGGCACTCTACCCACGGTGACAGCTTGAGGCTCTGTCTCAAAAAAAAAAAGAGCCGTAGAGCAAATCCTCATGTCCTTTTCCCTCCAGCCCCAGTGAACACAAAAGCAGGAATGAAAATAGAGCTTCCATCATCCTCAGCCCCTAAGTATCTATGATAAGCATAGAAAGCCAGACTTTCATGGGCATGGATCATGATCACAAAAGAAGCCTTTGTTTTTATAAACCATTGATATTTGGTGGTTATTTGATACTCCAGCACAATGCAGACCATTATCACTGATTATTAGTACTAAATTCACAAACAGATTTATTTGAATGCCATAGCTTTCCACTCTTGCATATGACCACAATCCCAGATGTGTTCACACAACCACTACTTTCCCAGTGGATGAGGAAACTTCACCATTCATAACTATGACAAAAATAGACTAGGTTTTGGAGAAAAGTTGTTGTTTATACTAAACACCCTATGAATGTGGCTGATTGGTCCCAAGAATACCTTGTCTTTAAAAGAAAGTAAGAAAAAAAATAGAAACTTTAGGATAATTATATTGCAAGAATAACACAATTCAACTAATAATCACTGAATGGTTATTATTAGCAGTCATTGAACTAAATAACATGAGATACACAATGATAAATCAAACCAATCCCTCACCAAGGAAAGGAGGGAGATAGTGACAAATGCAGTCACAAATAACTTAATAACAAGACAGATGGCTCAAGTGTGCTGTAAAAAACATAAGTGATCAAAGTGATCATTAGAGGACAAAGTGTTAAGTCTAACTGAGAAGACATCTCAAAGGTTGCAGCATTTGGGCCTGGCCTAGATTCTATCTAGTAATATATCTGGAATAACAAAAAAACTTAAGTAAAATTCTATTGAATTCCACAAATACTTTCTGAGATCCTGATACATGAAACACTCTAAGCTTCATACTGCAAAGTAATACAAGACTATTAAGAGACAATTCTTGGGGCCATTCATGGTGGCTCACTCCTGTAATCCTAGCACTCTAGGAGGCCAAGGCAGGTAGATTGCTTGAGCTCACAAGTTCGAGACCAGCCTGAGCAAGAGAGAGAACTCATCTCTACTAAAAATAAAAAAAAAAAAAACTGAGGCAAGAGGATCACTTGAGCCCAAGAGTTTGAGGTTGCTGTGAGCTATGATGCCACGGCACTCTATCAAGGGCAACAAAGTGAGACTCTGTCTTAAAAATAAAAAGAGACAATTCTAGGGTGGGTCTTAGTGGCTCATGCCTGTAATCCCAGCACTATGAGAGGCCAAGGCAGGCAACTCAAGAGTTCGAGAACAGCCTGACCAAAAGCAAGACCCCATCTCTACTAAAATAGAAAAATTAGCCTGGCATTGTGGCAGGTGCCTATAGTCCCAGCTACTCAGGAGGCTGAGGCAGAGAACTGCTTGAGCTCAGAAGTTTGAAGTTGATATGAGATAGGCTGATAATATTGCACTCTAGCCTAGAGCAACAGAGAGAAACTGTGTCTCAAAAAAAAAAGAGAGAGAGAGACAACTCTTGCCTTCCAAGAGCATCCTGTGTAGTAGTGAAGATGAGTGCAGAAATATCTATAGCATTGAGCATCATACAAACATCATGAGGTAGATTGTCCCACGAGAGTTCAAATGAGGAAGAAACCACATTCATTCAATTTTTAAGATCTGGGAGGAATGCAAAGAAAAGGTAAAATTTGGCATGGGTCTTGCAGGATGGGAGGATTTCAATAGGCGTATTCCAGGAAAAAAGAATGGCCTAAGCAAATGGGTATGAGGAGGAACAGAGGTGAGCATAGATCTGGAGAACTGTGAGAGTCCAAATCATCTTGACAGCAACACATATAAAGGGAGATACCAGGAGATGATGCTGCAAAAGATATTTGAGCTGTTAAACTTGAAAACCTTGAAGGCCAGGCTGAACTCTCTTTTCTTGAAGAAGTTGGCAGTGTGGTAAGCCATCAAAGGTTTCTGAACAGGAAGTGGCAGAGTGCCTTGGTTTGGAACAGTCTATCTGGCATCAGTACAGGATGAACTGAAGGGGAAAGAGATATAGTTGGGAACTATTGTTTGTTCAGGCAAAAATTAGTAATACTTTGAAACAAAGCAGCAAGAGAGGCAAGAAAAAAAGGTGGTAATAAATGTAAAACACACTACTACAGAAAAACCTACAAGACTTGGCCATTTACTGTAAGTAAAGCTCATGGGAGAAAGGAAGAAAGAAAAACTATTGTTTAGCTTTCAAGTCAGGCTGACAGGTAGGCTAGGGATACCATGAACCAAAATAAGAAAGTCAGTAGAATGTGGGGGAAATACTCAGCTGGGTTTCTACTCAAAGCAAAGACAAAGTAAATGACAACTAAATGTCAGTATCAATCTAACCATTAAGGCCCAGGTGTAACTAAATCCAATTTCATATCTTATATTGATAGACCTCCTGATCTGTTCTCTTCCAACAACCCAGTAAGAGATACACCTAGTGTTTTATCCTGATGCCACAGCACTCTACCCAGGGTGACAGCTTGAGACTCTATCTCAAAAAAAAACTAGAAACCAGGGCCAGGGATGGTGGCTCACACCGGTCATCCTACCACTCTGGGAGGCCAAAGCAGGTGGATTGCTGAAGCTCAGGAGTTCGAGACCAGCCTGAGCAAGAGGGATACCCTGTCTCTAACAAAAATAGAAAAACTAGCCAAGCATAGTGACCGGCACCTGTAGTCCCAACTACTTGGGCAGCTGAAGCAGGAGTATCACATGAGCCCAGGAGTTTGAGGTTGTTGTGAGCTGTGATGCCATGGTAGTCTACCAAGGGAGACAGAGTGAGACTCTACCTTAGATAGATAGATAGATAGATAGATAGATAGATAGATAGATAGATAGATAGATAGATATGAATAAAAAGTCTCGACCATCTGTGGCATGCATATGGTATCTCTCAAGTATGGCCTTACCTTGTCCTAGCTACTTGGGAGGCTAAGGTAAGAACATAGCTTTAGCTCAGGAGTTTGAGGTTGCTGTGAGGATAACTCCACAGCACTCTACCCAGGGTGACAGAGCAAAATTCTGCCACCAAAAACAAACAAAAAATCCTGTAAACCAGGATGGGTTTGGTGGCTCACACTTATAATCTTAGCACTCTGGGAAGCGAAGGCAGGTAGATTGCTTAAACTCAGGAATTGAGAGACCAACCTGAGCCAGAGCAAGACTCCATCTCTACTAAAAATAGAAAAACTAGCTGGGCAGGCACCTGTAATCCCGGCTACTCAGGAGGCTAAGGCAGAAGAATCACATGAACCCAGGAGTTTGAGGTTGCCTGGAGCTAGGCCCATGCCATGGCAATCCAGGCAGGAGCAAAAGAGTTAAGAATCTGTCTTAAAAAAAAAAAAAATACAAACAAACAACAACAAAAAAACCTAGAAACCAAAGAAACAGGCCCTGATAATATATTCAGAAGAATGATTGTCAGGTCAGTTTCCCAAAAGATTCCAAACATTTTCACAATAAGAAGAGTCAAAAAGGGCTTGGCGCCTGTAGCTCTGCGGTTAGGGCACCAGCCACATACACCAGGGCTGGTGGGTTTGAACCAGCCTGGGCCTGCTAAAGTAATAATGACAACTACAACAACAACAACAACAAAAAAAAATAGCCGGGCATTGTGGAGGGCCCCTGTAGTCCCAGCTACTTGGGAGGCTGAGGCAAGAGAATTGCTTAAGCCCAAGAGTTTGAGGTTGCTGTGAGCTGTGACACCACAGCACTCTACTGAGGGTGACACAGTGACACTCTATTTCAAAAAAAAAAAAAAGAGTCAAGATGGGTTGGGCCTGGTGGCTCACATCTGTAATCCTAGCATGCTGGGAGGCTTAGGTGGGTGGATTGCCTGAGGTCAGGAGTTCAATACCAAGGTGAGCAAGAGCAAGACTCCATCTGTACAAAAATTTAGGCTCGGTGCCCGTAGCACAGTGGTTACGGGGCCAGCCACATACAACAAGGCTGGCAGGTTAGAACCCAGCCCAGGCCAGCTAAACAATGCAAAAAAATAGCCAGATGTTGTGCCAGGTGCCTGTAGTCCCAGTTACTTGGGAGGCTGAGGCAAGAGAATTGCTTAAGCCCAAGAGTTTGAGATTGCTGTGAGCTGTGATGCCACCGCACTCTACCAAGGGTGACATAGTGAGACGTCTCAAAAAATTAAATAAATAAACAAAATAAAAATAGAAAAATTAGCTGGGCATTGTGGTGGGTGCCTGTAGTCCCAGCTACTCCAGAGGTTGAGGCAGGAGGATCACTTGAACCCAAAAGTTTGAGGTTGCTGTGAGCTATGATGATGCCATTGCACTCTACCCATGCACAAAGTCAGACTCTATTTCAGAAAAAGAAAAAAGAAAAGAGTCAAGATAAGATCTACATATGGCTGACTCAGTACCTGTAGCTTAATGGCTAGGGTGCCAGCAACATACACTGGAGCTGGCAGGTTCGAATCCAGCCCCAGCCTGTCAAACAACAATGACAACTAAAACCAAAAATTAGCCGGGCATTGTGGCAGGCTCCTGTAGTCCCAGCTACTTGGGAGGCTGAGGAAAGAGAATCGCTTAAAGCCCAAGAGTTTGAGGATGCTGTGAGCTGTGACGCCACGGTACTCTATTAAGGGTGACTTAGTGAGACTCTGTCTCAAAAAAAAAAAAAAATCTATTATATGGCCAGTAGTTTTTAAACCTTGGGGAGTCAACTGAACACTGTAGACTGTCTCTCTCTGAGAAAAACTAACATAAATTTAAAATTAAATATAAAATTTGGGGAGAAGCTTTAATAAAAACTTCTAGTAGAAAGATGTAGTTGTATTGAAGTATGTGAAATAAAGATCTTGATAGTTCACCTAGAAAGAATGACAGTGTCCTAAAAGATTGGAATTTGAACAAGCAAGCACTAAATCACAAGTGGGTGAGGTGGGAAGATGATGAAAAAAACAAACCCAAAGACAAAGAATTAAGTATAGTTCCAGCTGCCAAATGTCTCTGTGTACTAAGCAGGAAAAGGAACACAGATGCCAAATGTTTCAAGCCTACAGACTCCAGCAAGACACTCTTTATTCAGGAATCTATGATTTCAGTAGTTTATCCTGGAAGCTTTCATACCCCTAGACTCAGAATCCAGATACAGAACTAGTGTCAAATGACTTTAACTTTAGCAGAACAGAATATTGACACTTTTCCTTCCTTAGGGAAGGGGAAAGAAAAGGCACCAAGTAAACTGAAAAACCAAATCCACAAAACCCAAGTCAGGGAGAAACAAGTCCTAGGTGGAAGCATTCCTAGAGAGAAGAGAAGTGAAATCATCTGCCTTTTTTTTTTTTTTTGAATTGTTACTCTTCTCCACAGATCAGCAATTTTATGCACATGTACATAAGCATTTTCTTTTCAAAGGTGTTGATGCTGCCATATCTTAGATCTAAGCGGGGGGCTCAATGCTCAGCAACTAAATCAAAGAGCAAGTGTGCCTTTCAACATTATAAAAAAAGCTTCCTTATCAGCAACCTACTGCCATAGAGATTTATAGAGCTCTGCCAATTGGCTCCTTCCTCATATGTGCCATGTATGCAATCCTGGGCTCAAAAGACCAAGGCAAAGGAGCAATTACAAGTCTCAAAGGAAGGAGCATTCTGAACTCTAAGAACTCAGGTGCAAAACAGGATGCACTGCTTGATGGGTGGGGCATTTCTTTGAGGAAGGAGTGCAGCTGTCCCACCTAAGCCCAAGAAAAATGCTGAAAGAGAAGTATCACGATCATTTCTGAGGAGCTTGAGAGGGGTGGCACAAGCAGGGTAAATGAGATGGTGAAAGCAGAGTCAAAAGACCTGGGTTCAAATCTCAGTTTTACCCTTGGTTAACTGTGTATATAAATTATCCAGTTATCAGTTTCTTTATCTGTACAACAGGTCAAATGATACCAACCCTATTTCTTTTCCTTTTTTTTTTCTGAGAGAGAGTCTCACTCTGTTGCTCAGCCTAGAGTGCCATGGTATCACCCTAATTCACAGCAACCTCAAACTCCTGAATTCAAGCAATCCTCCTGCCTCAGCATCCCAAGTAGCTGGGACTACAAGGGCACACCACGACACCCTGCTATTTTCTTTTTTTCAATTTTAGTAGAAACAGGGTCTCCCTCTTGCTCAGACTGGTGGCAAACTCCTGAATTCAAGGGATCTGCCTGCTTCATCCTTCCAGAGTGCTTGGATTATAGGTGTTAGCCACCGCTCCTGGCCTCAAAATCTACCTATTTCAAAAAAATGGTATAGGATGGCAAAATGGTGTGAACATTATGAATAACAGCATGACACTTCCTCAAAAAAATAAAAATAAAATTACCATATGATCCAGAAATTCCACTTCTGGATATATATCCAAAGGAGTTCAAAGCAGGATCTTAAAGAGGTATTTGCATACCCATGTTCAATGTAGTATTATTCACAATACCCAAGAGGTGGGAACAACTCAACTCTCTATAATTGGATGAATGGATAAACAAATTGTGACACATACATACAATTGAATAACTATGCAGTCATAAAAATAATAAAATTCTGACACATGCTACAACATGGATGAACCTTAAGGATACTGAAAGCACATGTAGTGAGAATAAGATGCAGTCTATCAAGCTAGGGCAGACATGCCACAGCAGGTCAGGTCATTTTAGGTACTAAGTGACCTTCACCTCTTGTCTTTCATTTTTGCTGTTTTTTATATTTAGCTCCCACCCTAAAGATGTCCATCTTAAATAGTTTAATAATTAATTTTTACATTGGAAAAACTATAATAGATTATCACTAAATAGTGTTGAATATTATTTAAAATAAGGGTTATTGTGGTCTTTAGGAAGATTGATTTAGGAAATTAACTTCTAAATTGGAAAAGTTGTAATAAATTGTCACTGAGTTTTAAAAAAACAGAATAAAATAAAAAAATAAAAGGGGCAGTCATGGTGACTCACAACTGTAATCTCAGCATTCTGGGAGGCCAAGGTGAGTGGATTGACTAAGCTCACAGGTTCAAAACCACCCTAAGCCAGAGCGAGACCTCATCTCTAAAAATAGCTAGGCATTGTGGTAGGCACAGCTACCCAGGAAGCTGAGACAAGAGAGTCATTTGAGCCCAAGAATTTCATGTTGCTGTGAGCTATGATGCCACAGCACTCAACCCCAGGGCGATTAAGTGAGACTCTGTCTCAAAAAAAAAGATTGTCACTGAGTTGTGCTAATTATTATTTATTCTTTTCCTTATTTATTTTTTAATTAAATCATAACTGTGTATATTAATGCATTTATGGGGTACAATGTGCTGAATTTATATACAATTTGCAATGCTTATATCAAACTGATTAACATAACCTTCACTTCATTTACTTAATTGTTGTGTTAAAATACTGATACTCTACTCTTTTTCTTTTGTCTTTTTTTTTTTTTTTTTGAGACACAGTCTAAGTATGTTGCCCTCAGTCAAGTCAAGTGCTGTGGTGTCACAGCTCACAGCAATCTCAAATTCTTGGGCTTAAGCAAATCTCTTGCTTCAGCCTCCCAAGAAGCTGGGACTACAGGTGCCTGCCACAATGCCTGGCTATGTTTTGTTGCAGTTGTCATTGTAGTTTAGCTGGCCCAGGCTGCATTTAAACCTGCTAGCATTGGTGTATGTGGCTGACACTGTAACCATTGTGCTATGGGCATTAAGCCTCTCCTTTATCATTTCTGATTGATGATATTAGTGATTTTGCTTTCCTATTTCTGGTTAGGTTAGCCAAAGGTTTATCAATTTTGTTAATCCATAAAAATAAAAAAATAAAAAATAACAATTTTTTGATTCATTGATCTGATTGATTATTTCGTTTTAAATTTCATTTAATTCTGCCCGAATATTGGTTATTTCTTTTCTTCTGCTAGGTTTGGGGTTGGAATATTATTTCTTTTCCAATTGCTTGACATGACCCATTAAGTTTTTGACTTTCTCTCTTTCCATTCCCTTGAGGAAGGCTTGCAATGCTATAAATTTCCCTCTTAGGACTGCCTTTGCAGTATCACACAGGTTTTGATAATTCATGTCTCCATTGTCATTTTCTTCCAAAAATTTGGTAATTTCCTTATTAATCTCATCTTTGACCCAGGTATCATTAAGCATAAGGTTGTTTAGTTTCCATGTCTTTGTTTGAGTAAAAAGAATCCTGTTTTGTTATGTTTAAATTTTATTCCGTGATGGCATGAGAAAGTACAAGGAATAAGTTCTATTCTTTTAAATTTGGTGAGCTTAGACTTGTGACCTAAGATGTGATCAATTTTAGAGGATGTTCCATGGGCTGATGAGAAGCATGTGTATTCAGTTTTGTTAGGATGAAATGTTCTGTAGATATCTGTTAAGTCCATTTGTTGTAGGGTGGAGTTTAAGTCCAGTATTTCTTTGTTTAGTTTTTTCTTGGAGGATCTATCCAACACTGCCAAAGGAGTGTTAAACTCTCCAACTATTATAGTGCTGGAAGATATCAAATTGTTCACGTCTGTTATGGTTTCCTTTATAAATTGAGGAGCATTCTAGTTAGACACATAAATGTTAACATTGAAATCGCTTCATGTTGAGTGTTTCCCTTGACAAATATGAAGTGACTGTCCTTATCTTTCCTTACCTTTGTTGGTTTAAAGACTATTGTATCTGTGAATAAATTGCAACCCCTGCTTTTTACTGATTTCCATTTGCCTGAATTATAGATGTCCATCCCTTAACCCTGAGTCTTTTTTTTATCCTTTAAGGTAAGATGAGATTCTTGTATGCAACAGATATCTGGCCTGAATTTTCGTATCCAGTAAGCCAACCTGTGCCTCTTTAGAGGACAATTTAAGCCATTCACATTAATTGAAAGTATTGATAAGCATGGTAGTGTTTTGGTTGTCATGTTTTTCAAGTGTCCAGTGGATGTTTTTAATCCTTTCACCATTATGAATGTTAGGTTTTATTTAAGACTTTCTGGGTGAGTTTACTTTGGTGGTAGACCATTAAGCTAATCATTATGGAGGATGGGTCTGAGAATATCCTGGAGAGCTGATTTAGTTATAGCAAATTTCTTCAACATGTGTAATTCAATGAAGGATGTGATATCTCCATCACAAATGAAACTCAGTTTAGCTGGATACAGGGTCCTGAGCTGAAAGTTGTTTAATTTTAGAATAGTGCAGGTCAATGAATATCCTCTTCTGGCTTGAAAAGGTTCAGCTGAGAGATCTGCAGTCATTCTAATATTCTTCCCCTTGTAGGTTATACTTTTCATATATCTGGCTGCTTGCAGAATTTTCTCCTTCAAATTAACTTTGTCAAAGTTAATTACAATGTGTCTAGGACATGCATTATTTGGATTGATTCATGCTAGGGTTCTGAAACTGTCTGCTATCTGAATTTCTGTATTTCTTGCCATGCTTGGGAAATTATCCTCCATTATATTTTGGAGTAGATAATCGGTGCCTTCAGGATCATCCTCTTCTCCTTCAGGAATTCCTATAAGGTGAATGTTTGTTTTTTGAAGTGGTCCCACAACTCTTTAAGGAAGTGATCCATTTTTGCTCTCCACTTCTCTGCCTCTTTGAAAGTTTGGGAGCATTCAAAAGCTTTGTCTTCAACTTCAGAGATCCTTTCTTCTGCCAGCTCCACTCTATTACTGAGGGATTCTACTGTATTATAAAACTCCTCAAATAACGTTCTCATTTCTTTCAGGTCTACAATTTCTTATTTCATTATGACTAAATACTTGAAGATTTTGTCTTCGAATTCATTGATTTCTTGGGACAACTTTTGAACTACTCCTTGAATTTCTAATTCAAACTTTACTTCCATTCTATTAATCTTATTTGCCATCCATACTTCTGAATCCTATTTCTGACACATCAGTCATTTGTTTATGAATGACATCTACTTTTGTATCTCCTTTGTCATTCCTTGGGGGAGTTGATCTACTCTGATTATTCATGTTGCCAGAGTTTTTCTGCTGGATCTGCCCCATGATTATTTTTCACAGTTTGGCTAGAGAAGCTGGTACGGTGAAATTGGATTCAGGGCTCCAGATGTTGTAGTTAACCAGCCCTTTACCAAAGAACTGGGACTGGTGACTGTGGCTTTTCCCCTACAGCTTTACAAAGGTCCTGCTGGGGACCTGATTAGTGTGATGGGGCTAGGTGGCTCTGTCTTGTACTCAGCCAGCCTCTATCCAATCCTGGTAAATCAGTAGCTTTGGGCTCAAATTTCAGCTGGGGAAAGATACAAGCAATTAAGATACCCCACCCCACCCCCACAACAACTGGGAGACGAGAATTAGTCCCTCCCACTACAAGACAACCAGGGCTCAACCTTAGAGGGTCCCTGGTTGACCAGCCCAGGTCAAGAGTTCCAAACCAATTGTCCCAGGCACCCCAATTGCTGTTCATGTGGGAGCGTTCAAAAGGTCTCCAGTAATCTGACAGCAGGGGTCCACTGGCAGCTCAAGTGTTACTAGTTCTGGTGCTCGGTGGAGTCAGATAGGCCCACCCAGCAAAAGAGTTAGTCCAGATGGGTTAACGCCTCCTTCTCTACCTTGCACCTCAGGCACACCCAGTCACTGGTAACCCCATGGTCCTGTGGTCCAGTTCCCTCCAATGAGCAAAATGCCAGGGATTTGCTCCTGCCAGAGTCAAAGGGGAATCAATGCCCCCTCAGCCAGGCCATAGCACTCTGCCACCAACAGGCAGGGGAAGCTCAAGCCTGACTCCCTCTGGTGCTCATTGGAAACTGGGGAGTGTTCCTCCTGGGTCTGTTCTGAGCCAGGGGTTACCATCACAGCATGTGTTTTTCTCCCTCAGAGACTATGCCTCTGCCCCAGCCACACTCCTCCTCTGGTACCACAGCAGGTTAATGTCTAGTTCCCTCCAGTGGTCCATAGAATTGGGGAGGTGTCTCTCCAAAATCTGACTCCAGCAGTAGCATGCCACTATCACTGTCACTGCATTGCAGGTGCCTCTGTGCAGGTCTCATTAGTATTTAAAATAAGGGTTATTATGGTCTTCACTGTGAACCTTTATACATAAAACTGTAATTTTGGAAATGGAAGAACCGAACAGTCCTAGAGACACTACTCTCACTGTTCTCCATAATCAGTGGCCTTCTGACAAATAAAGTTTGGTGGACCTACCCTCTCTCTACATACAGGCTGACAGTGACAGGTGGCCAGACCCTCTTTGTCCAGTAACTGTTCCGCTGACCATGAAGGGACCCCCTAGACTGCTCTGGTAAATACTGTTGAAGTGCTGTACTGAGGGTACCTAGTGGTCACCTGGACAGATGGGCCCATGGGTGCAGTGCTCCAACACTCCTAGCAGCACTGCCAGGAAATTTCTCCCAGGAGACTTCAGGCTCTATTCTCACACACTGGGGGATTTATTCTGGTTGCATGCAGAGAACTTTAGTTCTCATCAGTTCCAGTTTTGTCCTCAAGAAGTCTGATAATTCCGTATCTAGTCTGTATTATGGGAACCCAGGCCTCAATCCCAAATGATAGGACATTGGGTGTATTCTGTCTGGGTTACTGCCTGTAACTAAAAGGAAATGAAATATTACTGGTTAATGTATTATCTTGATCCAGAGGAAAAAAATGGCCTTTGAATAGATCCTTAAATTATTATAATGATGTCACATTGTTTAAAATAATAAGTCTGGGCTTGGCGCCTTTAACTCAAGCAGCTAAGGTTCCAGCCACATATACCAGAGCTGGCGGGTTCAAATCCATCCCAGGCCTGCCAAACAACAATTACAACTACAGCCAAAAAATAGCCGGGCATTGTGGTAGGCGCCTATAGTCCCAGCTACTTGGGAGGCTGAGGCAAGAGAACTGCTTAAGCCCAGGAGCTGTAGGTTGCTGTAAGCTGTGATGCTATGGCACTCTACACAGGGTGACAGCTTGAGGCTCTGTCTCAAAAAAGTAAAAAATAAAAAAAATAAAATAATAAGTCTGGTTAAAGTACTTAGGTTTCTTTCTTTTTGGTAGAATTCATAAGTTTAAAAGAAGTAATTAAAACTATATCTAATTTACAGGATGTAAAGATGGTTAACACAAAAATAACTTAAAATGATAACTATAATCTAGGCAAACTGCTAAGATAAATGAATTAGGTAATTAAAAGACTAATAGTCTGAATAAAAATATATGTTTAAAAGCCAGCAAATATAAATTCTGCTTTTGCCTGTATGTATGTCTGTGTGTCTATATATGTCATGCCTGTGATATTTCACTATCAAAATAATGCAAAAGAATTCTAATTAATGGCCTTTACAAAAGAAAATAATAAGCATTTACATCAAGTATTTTATTAAAAAAACAGAAAAAAAAACTCAAATGCCTTTTTTTCAAGTGACTTTGGTATTGTTTGAGAAATAAAACTAGTTGTAAAACTGTTATTAGGCTGGTTGCAGTGGCTCAGACCTGTAATACCAGCACTTGGGAACCCAAGGTAAGTGACTTGCCTGAGCTTACAGGTTCAAGACCAGCCTGAGCCAAAGCAAGACCTCATCTCTAAAAATAGCCAGGCGTTGTGCTGGACACCTTTAGTCCCAGCTACTTGGGAGGCTGAGGCAAGAGAATCCCTTAAGCCCAGGAGATTGAGGTTCTATGAGCTATAACAGCATAGCACTCTACCAAGGGTGACAGAGTGAGACTCTGTCTCAAAAAAAAAAAAAAAATACAGTTATTAAATTTCAAATGTTCAAAGATTATAGAATTGCCACCTCTGTAATATTTCTAAATTTAGTTGGATTTAACAGTGAGACTCTGAATTCTGAAGTCAGGTAGGTGGCTATGGTAAGGCCTAGGAACAAGTTCTCCCTGCCTATGCCAGCAGCTACAAGGCACAGTCTACCCCACACAGCCCCATGGCTGCTCCAATTTCTATTGCTTTTCTGAGAGAAACTGAACCCCCTAGTCTTCCTGCTTTCTGTCATGAACTCTAAAGCTGGCAAATAAATTAAGGACACAAATCCTATCTTTGCAGCCATCATTGATGCCACATGGCGATGTGAGACATAGGACAATAAAAAAAAATGTCAGAAATGGTGCCTATATTGTGGTTTCAGAAAACTTTTCAGTAACTTAAAACCTTAAAGTCATGTTATGTTTCATAAAATGTCTGAGTCATTTGTAAAATATAAAACTTCAGCTGTTTAGATTATTTGGAAAACTGAGTCTTTATCAAAAAATAATATCTCTGCCTTTTAAATCTTGTACTTATCAGTTTGGCCAATGGAATAATTAAAATTATAGTAACCTGTACCCTGTTTTGTGAAAAGTGGGTTTTGGAAGGTAAGAAAGATTAAACAGAAAGGAAAATAGCATTGTGTAAGAAAGGATCTTCTGTGGTAAATTTTTTCCTGAAACAGAATGACTGGTTATTTAAGAAAAGTGAAAGGCAGGATAAAACAGAAAGTTTAGCATCTTTGCAGATTGTCTGTGCAGGTTAAATAGAACTCATAAAAGGGGGTCAGGTGTAGTGGCTCATGCCTGTAATCCTAGCCCTCTGGGAGGCTGAGGCAAGTGGATTGCCTGAGCTCATGGGTTTGAGACCAGCCTGAGCAAGAGTGAGACCCTGTTTCTAAAAATATCAGTGTGTTGTGGTAGTTACCTGTAGTCCCAGCTACTTGGGAGGCTGAGACAAGAGAATCACTTGAGCTCAAGAGTTTGAGGCTGCTGTGAGTTGTGACACCATGCACTCTACTAAGGGCAATGAAGTGAGACCTTGCCTCAAAAAAAAAAAAAAAAAGAGAAAAAGGAAAAAAAAGGAAAGAAAGTAAGAAAAAGAAAAAAGAATTCATAAAGGGAAATTTGTGAAAAGAATTTGCTTATGATCCAGTTGGCTATGATTTATAAAATTTAGTTACCTGTTTCCCTTTAATTTAAAAATCACAGAATAGGAGGTAGGGGCAAGATGGCCAACTGGAAGCAGCTTCCGACAGAGGCTCCAGTCCAAAAGGAAAGATAACCTTCAGAAACTGCCCAATTGAGCAGAAGACTGAGAGCCTAGCTGAGAGAGAGTGAAGTGATAGCCACAGGCCACCTCCGAGACAAGCTGCAACATCCAGAAACCAAGCTTCAGGCAGAAAAACTGAATAAAAGTTTTCCGCCATTCTGAACTTCCAGGAGACCCTTCCCCCCTTACCTGACGCACCAGAAGCCTGAGCTCTGCTGAAAATGAGGGAGGAGAACTTGAGCAGTGCCCACTCTCCCTATCTACTGGATCAGGCAGCCCACCAGGTAAGATACTTGGGGCCCCACCAAGCCCCAGCCAGCCCCCAGGCCAGGGAAGCTGCTGGGACCCCCACACAGCTCCAATTTGTGACCTACTGGGCCTCAGCCTGCCACCTGCAGCAGCCAGAAACTCCACCGGACCCCCGCCAGGCCTTGGGCTGCACCACCAGCGGCCAGGAAGTCCACAGGGACTCTCCTGTGGTGCCAATCTGTGCCCTGCCAGGCCTCAGCCCGCCATTCACTAAGACCCCTGCCCATCTGTGCCCCAGACCCGCTGCCCACAGTGGACAGGAACTCTACACCGGGAACCCCCGTAGCCCTGACTGGCACCCGGCTGGGCCCTGACCCACTGTCAGCAGCAGTCAGGAAGTCCACTGGGACTCCCCCCCGGGGCAATATGTTACCGGCCCAGCCTCGGTCTGCTGCCTGCCGGGACCCTCGCCTGGCTCTGATCCATGCCCTAGGCCCTCCACCCACAGCGACCAGGAAATCCACACCACCGGGAACCCTGCGTGGCCCCAATTGGCACCCCACCAGGCCTTGACCAGCTGCCAGAAGTAGTCAGGAAGTCCACTGGGACTCCCTCCCAGAGCGATATGTACCCAGCCCGGCCTCAGTCTGCCGCCCGCCAGGACAACCACATGGCTCTGATCCACGCCCTCCAGGACGCAGCCCTCTGCTTGTAGCAGCCAGGGACTCTGCCGGGCCTTGGCTCACCGCCTGGCCTGCTGTGGCCAGGGACCCCACTGGGACACCCATGCCAGGCCTTCACCTGCCGCCCACACCAGTCAGGGGATCTGCCAGAAACCTGCCAGGCCTCCACCTGCCTACCCGGGCCAGGAACTCTGGGAGCCACACAACCTGCCTCCTCCCCTACCCTCTCTGCCTCCACACCAGCCCTGCCCATCTGGCCAGGAACCAAGGAGGCTGCGCAACCCGTGTCCTCCCTCCGGAGCCATCCTCCCACCCAGAAAATGCTGGAGGAACGGGCTCCCTTTGCAAAGGCCACCGGGTGCCCCATTCCACGCCCCGCTGCTTGATCCAGGTGCACCACACTCCAGAGCTGCTCCTGCAGCAAGAAATCCCTGGGTGGGGCAGTCCCAGAGCTACACAGGGTCACTCCCTATAAAGATTCAGTAACAGCAGCGTGATCCTGCCGGGGTCTGATCTGGGAGAGAAACCTCCCCAACTCAGAGGACAGTCATAGACAACAATGAAAAATAATCAGGAGGCAGAATCAACAGAAAAACTCTGGCAATATGAATAATCAGAGAAGATCAACTCCCCCAAAGGAACGACAAGGTAGATACAGCACAAAATTACTTGCATAAGCAAATGGCTGAGATGTCAGAAGTTGAATTCAGAGTCTGGATAGCAAATAAGATCAGCGCAATGGAGGAAAAGATGGAAATAGAATTTCAAGCAGTAAACCAAAGATGACCCAAAAGATGTCTCAAGAACTGAATGAATTCAAAGACAAAATGACCAAAAATTCTGACACATTGAGACAAGAAGTTGCAGCCCTCAAAGATCTGAAAAATACAGTAGAATCTCTCAGTAACAGAACGGAGCAAGCAGAAGAAAGGATTTCTGACATGGAAGACAAAGCTTTGGAACACTCCCAAACTTCCAAAGAAGAAGAGGAACAGAAGGCAAAAACGGATCATTCTCTCAGACACTTCTGGGATAACTCGAAGAAAACCAACATTCGCCTTATAGGGATACCTCAAAACGATGAAGTGGCGTCACAAGGCACAGAGTCTCTTCTTTATGAGATTATGAAAGAGAATTTTCCAGACATGCCAAGAGATTCTGAAATTCAGATAGCAGACAGTTTCAGAACAACAGCATGACCCAACCCAAATAAGACATCCTCCAGGTACGTCATAATTAAGTTCACTAAAGTTAATATGAAGGAGAAAATTCTGAAAGCA
>CAUYRH010152435.1:0-36324 GCA_963574655.1 Perodicticus potto
TTCCTGGGCTCAAGTGAGTCTCTTGCTTCCGCCTCCCAAGTAGCTGGGACTGCAGGCGCCCGCCACAACGCCTGGCCATTTTTTGGTTGCAGCCGTCATTGTTGTTTGGCGGCCTGGGCTGGATTCGAACCCGCCAGCTCAAGGTGTACGTGGCTGGCGCCTTAGCCCACTGAGCCACAGGCGCCGAGCTCACAAATTTTTTTTTTGAGGTATAATTTACATGCAGTGAAATACAATCTTAGATGTACAGTTTGAGTTTTGACACATGCATGCATTTTGTATAACCAGCACTCAATCAAGATATACATTGTCTCTTTCACTCCAGTAAGCTCCCTTGTGCCTCTTCACAGTGAGTCCATTCCTCCTCCCCTCACTTCACCCCCCGCAGACAACCAACTTATGGGATCTGGGTCATAATCACAAAAAACTCTGGTTTTAAACTTTGCTCCTACTGGCACTCCTGTTGAGTTCTCTTATGCAACACAAACACAAAGGTATTCTCTTTCCATGAAGAGTCCTGACCCATTATGGCCATTATGGTAAAAGGAAACTGAATGTGCCTCCCAAGAAGTGAAATCTCCTCTGAATTTTTTCTGATAGGGGCTGGAACCTCTAGACTGCATGTACCCAAGGGCTGAGCACTCCCTGTCCCAAGTGGCAGTCCTTGAGGAGACTTGTTTACTGAGTTCACTACCTGGTCAGCACAGATGACTTGGCTCAGAAAGTGGGTATGTATGCACCTTCTGAGAACTGATTAGATATGCTCTACTTTGAATTAGATGAGTTTAGCTTGTCAGATCAAAGTCAAGCAAGGTCTGTAAGAGCTGCACCTTCGATGAGTCTAAGCAACAGACTAGAGCCAAAGGCTGCATTTCTTTAGATCCAGCCCCTCTGTAGTCTAGCCTTTAGATACTAGATGTCTCTCCTACAAGTCAGCTAGTTGAGAGGGATTCAAAATAAGGACCCCAATGTTTTGGCTTGTTTGAGGTTTCTAATGAGCTGTGAGATCCACAGTCAGAGAGGGAAAGCTAAACTTTGACTTAGGCAAAGGTGACTTGGTGACCCTCAGCTTTGCAAACTGTCAGATGGAGTGTCATTGAGTCCTCTGGCTCATGTGGCTATACCTTATTTCTGGTCTGATCTATTCCTGAGCAAGATATCTTATACTCACCCTACCAATGAATATTCTCTGTCTTGGACCTTGGACCCCCTGTGTCTTTCAACTTTTGTTTTACATAGTCCACAGAGGCCTTAATTTCAATAAAAACTGAGCAACACCAGGATTGGTATTTGGTTAGAAGGGATCCTAACAAAAAGTGTGGTAAAGGGGTAGGCTACCATTATTTTAAAGACATGCATTCACTTCTTATTCCTTCTCCACTAAGGCTTGCCAAGGACTGAACTGATGATGGCAAAACCAATCTGGCCAGAAAAGCAAGGTTATATATAACAATTAGAAGATGTCAGCTAGAATTTTATTTTGAAAACAGATACATGTGGTTGGGCGCGGTGGCCCACATCTGTAATCCTAGCACTATTGGAGGCCGAGATGGGAGGACTGCTTGAGTTCAGGAGTTCAAGACCAGCCTGAGCAAAAGGTAGACCCCGTGTCCACTAAAAATAAGAAAAAAAAAAAATACTCAGGCATTGTGGCAGGCGCCTGTAGTCCTAGCTACTCAGGAAGCTGAGGCAAGAGCATCACTTGAGTCCAAGAGTTTGAGGTTGCTGTGAGTTATGATGATGCCATAGCACTCAAGCCCAGGGCAGCAGAGTGAGACTCTATCTCAAAAAACCCTCAAATATATGTATTTGTGCTTACTTTGGCAGCATATATATTAAAATTGGAACAATACAAAGAAAATTAGCATGGCCTCTGAGTACGGATGACATGCAAATTTGTAAAGTGTTCCATATTAAGAAATATATATATGTGTGTGTGTATGTATATATATATACATATATATATATACACACACACATGTATATATATAGCATAGCTACTCCATGTCAGGCATGGTGCTAAACAGGATACAACATTTAAGCAGAGTCTGTGCCCTTCTTTACAGAGCTTCCAGGAAGCTCATAAGGTTACTCAAAAAGACTCAGGCCACAATTTTAAAAATAAATTCATATTCTAAAAAAGACTCAGACATAAGATTGAGCTTCAGCTCCAGCAGCAAGGGTAGATTCTTAGACACAGTTAACCAAGATATGAATCTGATGGGGTCATAAACACTCGAATCTCACAATGGATACCCAGAAGGCTAAACCATTCTTGTTTTGCAAATAAAAGTATACTGCCCAGGATTCTCTAGCTCCAGGACCACATTGTGACTGTGTTCCAGTAACACTGTTTTAAAGAAAAATGAAAACCTCAAGCTAAATAAGACACCCTCAAAATTATTCAAAGATGCTCATGAAGGGTGGGGCTCAAATCCCTAATGACTTGTTTTCCTTTTCAATTCTATAGAAAATCCAGTGAATAGTCTCTCCCATTTTTTTTTAATTTTTATTAAATCAAAAAGCCTCCCCCATTTTTAAGAAGGGTGACCCCTTGGCTCAGTGCCTGTGGCACAGTGGTTACAGCACCAGCCACATACACTGAGGGTGGCGGGTTTGAACCTGGCCCAGGCCAGCTAAACAACAAAGACAACTGTAACAAAAAATAGCCGGGCATTGTGGCAGGCACCTGTAGTCCCAGCTACTGGGAGGCTGAGGCAAGAGAATCACTTAAGCCCAAGAGATTGAGGTTGCTGTGAGCTGTGACACCACGGCACTCTACCGAAGGCAACATACTGAAAGTTTGTCTCAAAACAAAACAAACAAAAAAAAAAGTGACCCTTTATTCTCCTATAATTATAGAACTATTATCTTCTTAGAGCTTTCATTTAAAATATATACTATTTCCTTTTTGATATAAGACCTTTGCACGCTTGTGTAAAAACATTTTTAGAATCAGCTGAGGAATTTTTTAAAAGCATAGATTCTAACAGCTTCCCCTCCAGAGTGTCCAACTCAGTAACTCTAAGAGGGGGCTAAGAATCTATATCCATGATAAGCCAAGTTTAGAAAACCACTTTTCCACAAGCAGATGCTAAAGGGAATAGTTATTTAACTCAAGTTTGTGTAAACACTCAAACACAGCTACATTTTAAAACACTTGAAAGAATGAAATGGAAACCATCCTAAACATAAAAAGAAACAGACTGACTGGCCATCCACCAGAGAAATTATGAGATTCATTTACATTCAAGAAAATCTCTGACATCTTAAACAATAGACAATGAATACCCTTAACCTCTAATTCCCTTTCTAACTACTACGTCATCCTCCTACCTCCCTCTACTAACAAATGTATTTTAAAAATAGCCTAGGCACACACGGTGGCTTACACCTGTAATCCTAGCAACTGGGAGCCTGAGGCAGGAGGATCACTTGAGGTCAGGAGTTTGAGATCAGTCAGAGCAAGAGCAAGACCCTGTCTTTACCAAAAAATAAAAAAATTAGCCAGGTGTGGTGGTAAATGTCTATAGTCCTAATTACTTCAGAGGCTGAGGCAGAAGGATCACTCAGGCCCAAAAGTTTGAGATTGCAGTGAGCTATGATAATGCCACTGCACTCTAGCCAGGGCAACAGAGTGAGACTCTGGCTCAAAAGAAAAAAAAAAAAAAAAAAGACTGCAGCTGGAAGACAGAACAGTGAATACCCTTAGCAAGCTGAGAAGTGATTAGAAGGGCCATGAGGAAAGTATCTAGAGTACCATAAAACTTTCAGTTTGTAAAACTTCACTAAATTTTTTTGAGACAAAGCCTCAAGCTGTCACCCTGGGTAGAGTGCCATGATGTCACACTAACAGCAACCTCCAACCCCTGGGCTTAAGCGATTCTCTTGCCTCAGCTTCCCAAGTAGCTGGGACTACAGGCACCTGCCACAACATCTGGTTATTTTTTAGTTGTAGTTGTCATTGTTGTTTGGCAGGCCCGGGCTGGATTCGAACCTGCCAGCTCTGGTATATGTGGCTGGTGCCATAGCCGCTTGAGCTACGGACGCTGAGCCACTAATTTTTTTTAAAGCCTCTTCTATTCTTGGATAAAAATTCACTTATGGGGTGGCGCCTGTGGCTCATCGAGTAGGGTGCCGGCCCCATATACCAAAGGTAGTGGGTTCAAGCCCGGCCTCGGCCGAACTGCAAAACAGAAAAATAGCCGGGTGTTGTGGCGGGCGCCTGTAGTCCCAGCTACTTGAGAGGCTGAGGCAAGAGTTGGAGGTTGCTGTGAGCTGTGTGACGCCACAGCACTATACCAAGGAGCGAGAAAGTGAGACTCTGTCTCTACAAAAATAAAAAATAAATTCACTTATGATCCATGTACTTTCCTATGTTACACAGATAGTCCTTGACTTATGACGGCTTGACTTTACAGCGTGAAAATGATTATGTCTTCAGTAGAAACCATACTTTAAGCACCCATACCACCATTCTGTTTTTCACTCTCAGTACAGTATTCGATCAATTACATGACATATTCAACGCTATATTATAAGACAGACTTTGTGTTAGATAATTCTCCCCAGTTGCAAGCTATTGGAAGTGTTCTAAGTACGTTTAAGGTAGGCTAGCCTAAGTTATGATGCTCAGTAGGTTAAGTACGTTAAAGGAATTTTCGACTTAAGATATTTTCAGCTTATGATGTGTTTATTAGGATACATGGGTCATGACAAAAATTTTGAGACAAACAAAAATCAAGAAACATAAAATCCACATGGATGGAAACAAACAAAGCCCTCCCAGCAACACGGATAAGCAAAGCAAGTTGAAACCTACATTGGTCAATCAGAAAGGATGTTGCTGACTGTGTTTCTTGGAAGTGAAATAATGGACCACAACACAGTTGGTCTCAAAACTTTCGTAGGTGCCCACATATAATCCCATCATAAATTAAAGAGCATCTGTATTTCAACACAAGGTCAAAAAGACAGATTTTGTTTGTTTTTTTGACTTTACCCCTCCTCCTTTCACTACTAAAACCATTTTTCCCAAGGCCACCAATGGCTTTCCTACTCATCTGATCTGGCCCCAAATGTCTTTTTCCTTTACCTAAAGATAAAGGAAATATTGAAAGGAAGACATTTTGATGACATTCAGGACATCAAGGGTAATAAGATAACAGCAGTAATGGCCATTCCAAAAAATGAATTCCAAGATTGCTTTGAAGGCTGGACTAGACACTGGCATTGGTGCATGGCTTCCTGATGGAAGTACTTCAAAGGAGACCATAGTGATATTCAGCAGTGAGGTACACAGCATTTTTTTCTAGGATGAGTTCGTGAACTTAATAGAAAATTATTTTTTTTTTTTGAGACAGAATCTCACTATGTTGGCTTTATCTAGAGAGCAGTGGCATCATAGTAGCTCACTGCAACCTCAAACTCCTGGGCTCAAGCCATCCTCCTGCCTCAGCCTCCTGAGTAACTGAGACTACAGGCCCATGTCACCACGCCCTGCTAATTTTTTTTTCTTACTTTACTTTTATTTTTTATTATTTTGTAAAAAAACACAACAAACTACACATTAGCTATATGGCTAATCACACAATTTTCTGATATGTTCACATCATACGAGCGTCACTTTTCCCTCTAGTTGTACTACTTAGAAAAGGCTTCATAAAGAAAAAAGAATTTGATCTGGGAATTCAGAGGTCAGAAGAGAAGAACTCTACAAGAAACAGGGTTATGTAAGCTATTTTTTATAGAGACAGGGCATCGCTCTTGCTTAGGCTAATGTTGAATTCCTGGCTTCAAAGAATCTTCCTGCGTTGGCCTCCCAAGGTCATAGGATTACAAGCCTAAGTCACCACACCCAGCCTCTTTTATATATGTATTTTTTAAATTATATATATTTAAGGTATACAACATGATGTTTTTGAACTTACCTGTCTCCAAAAATCTCTAAGATTCTCTACCTCAGTTAATAGTCCTACAAACCATACAAAGGACAACATCAAAGCCATTCTTGAATGAAACAATAAAAATAGATTGCAAACACATTAATAGTTACGCTACCCGTGATAGGTGCACCAATAGACAAGGGATAGGCTTAACACTGAAAAAGGAATAAAGTAGCACAACTGGGAAATTCTGGGCAACAACTACAGAGAAGAGGCAGGATCAACAATCAGAAAGTTAATACAGTAGAACCTCCATAGTTGAGCACCTCCCTACATTGACCACCTCCTTAAGATAACCTAATTTTCATAGACTGGACATGCATCATGTGTACAGTAGGCATAGTTCCTTATGTTGACCAACTCCGTATGTTGACCAGTTTGGGTTTTTTGGGTTTTTTTAAGAGCTGGAGTCTCACTTTATCGTCCTCAGTAGAGTGTCGTGGTGTCACAGCTCACAGCAACCTCCAACTCCTGGGCTTAAGCGATTCTCTTGCCTCAGAGGCAGTAGCTGGGACTACAAGCGCCCGCCACAACGCCCGGCTAGTTTTTGGTTGCAGTTTGGCCAGGGCCGGGTTCAAACCCACTACCCCTGGGGCCGGTGCCCTACCCACTGAGCCACAGGCACCGCCCGTGTTGACCAGTTTGTTACAGTCCCTTGGGGGGGGGTCAACTTACAGAGGTTCTACTGTATATTTATTTCTTTTTTTTTAGCAAAGTTATCCAACAGATTGATGTTAAGAATCAACATTATACTAGGCACAGTGGCTCATGCCTATAATCCTAGCACTCTGGGAGGCCAAGGCTGGTGGACTGCTTGAGCTCAGGAGTTTAGAGACCCCATCTCTCCTAAAAATGGGAAACATAGTCCTCTCACAGTGCTAGAATTACAGACATGAGCTATCCTGCCAGCCCAAAACAACTGCTTTGACAGGCACTCGTTTGGGTGTAAAATTTGGGAGCGCTCATACTTTAAGATACAAACCACAATAATTTCTTTCAATGGTTAAAAGGGGCGGGGGTGTCCATATCTCAGTGGTTAGGGTGCCGGCTACATGCTCTGGGGCTGGTGGGTTCAAACTCGGCCAGGCCTGCTAAACAAAAAAAAAAAAAAAAAAAAAAAAACCGGGTGTTGTGGCAGGTGCCTGTAGTCCCAGCTACTAAGGAGGCTGAGGCAAGGGAATTGATTAAGCCCACGAGTTTGAGGTTGCTGTGAGCTATGACACCACAGCACTCTACCAAGGGTGACGAAGTGAGACTCTGTCTCGATAAAGAAAAAAAAAATAATAATAATGGTAAAAGGGATTCTAAAGCCAGTAATTTAAAAGTTCAGACTTTAACTCTGGAAGCCAAGAAGGGTGGATTGCTTGAGTTCAGGAGTTAGAGACCCACCTGAGCAAGAGTAAGACCCCATCTCTAAAAAATAGCCAGGCATTGGGGTAGGCGCCATAGTCCCAACTACTCAGAGGCTGAGGCAAGGGAATTGCTTGAGCCCAAGAGTTTGAGGTTGCTGTGAGCTGTGACTACACGACACTCTACCAAGGGTGACACAGTGAGACTCTGTCTCAAAAAAAAAAAAAAAGGTGGCACCTGTGGCTCAAGGAGTAGGGTGCCAGCCCTATATGCCGAGGGTGGTGGGTTCAAAACCAGCCCAGGCAAAAAACTGCAAAAAACAGAGTTCAGATTTTAAACAAGAAGAAAAACTGCTTTCCTACTATAACAATTATTTTATTAGAAACTTTGAATTCTGTACTAGTGTAACTGATGCTTCCTAGTTCTTTTCCATCCACTAAACAAAGACTATAATCTACACAGATAAGCAAAGAAAAAATGAGCTGCTTTCAAGTAACATTATCTTTTTCTCACAGAAAACCAAGTTCTATTTTAGCTTTGGAGATGAAAACTTAACCACAAAATTAGGTCAGCAATGAAAATGTTTCATCTGGCTCGGTGCCTGTAGCACAGTGGTTACGGCGCCAGCCACATACACCGTGGGTGGCTGGTTCGAACCCAGCCCGGGCCAGCTAAACAACAATGACAACTGCAACAAAAATAGCCAGGCATTGTAGCAGGCACCTGTAGTCCCAGCTACTTGGAAGACTGAGGCAAGAGAATTGCTTAAGCCCAAGAGTTTGAGGTTGCTGTGAGCTGTGACGCCTTTGGCACTCTACCAAGGGCGACATAGTGAGACTCTGTCTCAAAAAAAAAAAAAAAAAGAAGAGAAAATGTTTCATCGGCACTTGTTTCATTTTCTGCTCTTTAAAAGCTATGAGATTTTGTTAAACTGTGTAGAAAAATAATAAACTTGTGTGATAAATAGGAAGGAAACCTCAGGGCCAAAGACTGAGATAATTGTTTACTTAGGCAGGTTTTGAGTCACCCATTTGAGCTATGTTGGTTTCACAGACTTAAAACAAAGATGACAATTTACCAGGTCCCAAATTTACTTTGAACTTCACCAGACAGAAATTTACTGCTGCTTGCCTAAAACTCTAAAATATATCTTTCTTTCTTTCTTGGAATGGCATTCTGAGATCCAGTCTTTTCTAAGATAAGGGAATATAGGTAGGAAAAAATCATAGGAAAACGTTTACTTCATGTCTTACTTTTCAAATGCATCTATGTTTTCAAGCAACTAAAAAAAAGGACATCACTGAATAGGAAAAGCTAGTCTGCTAAAGTAAAATCTACAACTGGGGCTCGGCGCCTGTGGCTCAGCGGGCTAAGGCGCCAGCCACGTACACCTGAGCTGGTGGGTTGGAATCCAGCCCGGGCCCACCAAACAACAATGATGGCTGCAACCAAAAAATGGCCAGGCATTGTGGTGGGCACCTATAGTTCCAGCTACTTGGGAGGCAGAGGCAGGAGACTCGCTTGAGCCAGGAATTGGAGGTTGCTGTGAGCTGTGATGCCACAGCACTCTATCCAGGGTGACAGCTTAAGGCTCTGTCTCAAAAAAAAAAAAAAAAGATAAAGAAAGAACATACGACATTTGGTTCAGATTCAAACATTGTTTACATGCTCATAAACCGTAAATATTGATTTAATTCCTCTCAATATTATAGGATCTTATCTTCTATTTTGATAAGTTTTGCCATGACAAATTGGGAGAGTTGAAACTCAGTGAAAAATGCCAGACTGGTGTAAGTTGATAGGAAAGGTTTGGGGAAGTGAACTCCAGGTACACACATACATGTGTTTGTGTGTTATGTGTGTGTGTGTTCAGGATGGGTGCTGGTGGGTAATACGAGAAAAAAATAGCTAAAAAGCATTAAAATTTGATAATTAGTGGTCACCATAATTTTCAGAAAAATTATTATCATTTATTATATTTGAACCATAAGTTTTTGCCAAGGATGTCAAAAGGTTTTCTGAGATGAGGAAATAAGAGATGGATCATTTCTGAGCTGGATCCCCTGGGCCCTGAATTCAATACAGACATACAGAGGAGACGGTTTTGTGAAGGAAGAGACCAGTGTCTGTGGTCACAAGCCAGGGAAGCTCAGGAAGGCCCCTGGGCACCGAGAGCTGGGAGCGGTAAGGAAGAGTCCTCTCCTTGAGTTCCCAGAGAGGGCCCAGCCCTACCAAAACCTGGGAGAGAATCAACTCCTTTTGTTCTAAGCCACTAAGTTGCTGGTGATTCGCTACAACAGCTATCTGAATCTAATAATAAGGGATTAAATACAAAATATAGGCCAAGTAAGTAAATATGGGATTAGAAAGACAATACACTTAACATAAAGTTGGGATCAGTAGGGAGGATGAAGTCTAAAACTTACCTAGATAATCCATCAAACTCTTTACGATGTATGTTAATGTTGTGTTCTGTCTTGCTTTGTAATTTCTGCTATGACTTTTCCTTTCAGGCCAAAGAAAAATAGATATATAGATAAAGCTATGTATAGATAGTGGATATAAGGAAATTTACATCAACACAGAATACATTTACACGGGTTGTTTCTTCATGGTTTTCAAATCTGTAATTCACAGGCTCTATCACCACTACTCTGCACCTATTTCCATGCAGATTTGCTCTTTTTCTAATTCTAGGACTCAAACAAATCTCCATTATGGTTTAATGGTGATATTTCTCAAGAAAATGTATATTTTAGTAAGGACTATTGAAAACAGAGGAAAAAAATTGTTTATTTTAAATTTCATCTTCAAAGAACAGAAACTCGAGTCAGCAGGGACTATGTCACCTTCAGGTTTCAGTAAGACTGAGGTTATTATTCTAATTTCCTTGCCGCAGTTGGTGTTTTAAAAAAGATACACACACATACAATCTGTAATCATTCTCGTAGGATCAAAACAACTGAAAGATACACAGATGTTTCTTCCCCAGACTTCAAACTCCATGTACTCACGTAATCTGCAATTTTTTCCTTATTCCTCTTTTTCTCTTCAAATTTAAAGTTTGTCTTTGGTGTTCATGCTTTTCTAATCTTAATCATCTATACAGACATAAGACAGGGAAGCGGGGAAGAAGGCGTAATCCTCTAGAAATGGTGTTGATCCCACACTCTTTAGAGAAGATCTAAGTAGGAAAATCTGTGCACTGAATTAGTCAAATGAACTCTCTATGGTAATCGCCTGTGCTTTGGTCCCTTTGGGTTGGTGACAGCCAGAATGAGTAAAATCTAGAAGACTAGGGGTAAAAGTTTCTCCATATTCATTTCTGTTGAACTTCTAAATAACTGGGCTTCATAAGCATAATTGACAATAAAAAATATCCAGACATAAAATAAATATTATCAAGAGTATAAATACATAGCTGAAAATCTTGGCAATGTTGGTATGCTTAGTTAATCTTGTAAAGATTTTTTGAGAGGAGAATTCGGCCAAATATATCTATTTTCGAAGTGCTATTAACAAAGCTGAATTCAGGTTACTTGCTCATGGATTATAGGATCAGGAGTTAAACATATTCATTGAAATATTTTAATTTAATTGAAAGATATTTATTATTAAAAGAAAACTATAGATGTTATTAACCTCTCTTTGCCTCTTTTTCTTTTTATTTCTCCCATGTGGAAATGGAATAGAAAACTATAGTAGTAACTTTAAGCAATCTTGATAAATTAGCATAGCTCTCGATTAGAGTAAGTCTTCAGATTGATTGTCTACTTTAAACCTAATTCCATCTTTCCCTATAAGTACACACGGTATGTGAGATAACAATTTTTCTTTCTGTTTGTTACTAAAACCTAATGTTCTCTGATGTGGTCCTCCATTTTGATCCATAAGGATTAGAAAGATACACAGGATTAGTTTCATTCATCCCCCTTTAAAAAATCCTAACTGTGGCCAACCCAGAATAGAATTGAAGTGCAGAAGCTGGTACCGATTTGTATGTATTCTTCCCTTAACAGCACGTAGGTCAATACCAAGTTCCCCTTAGCCACTCTTCCTCCTCCATGTTCTATTAGACCTCCTTGGACTCTGTTGCTGAACTTGTAAAGTTGATCTAAGTTTTCTGCTCAGGAACCTCCCATCTCAAGCCCGTTTTTACCAATCCTCCCTGATTTCAGCGTAAGCTGCTTGAGGACATGAACTTTACATATTCCTCTCCAAATCCCCAATTCTCAGAACTGTGCCTGGCACACAGTAGGTATTCCACAAACATTTGTTTGGTGGATAAATTCTCACAGGGATTAGACTGTGGTGACTAAAAGAACTTTCTCCTACTAACGTTGATCGCTCTTTGCTTAATGATTTCAGGGGATCTGAAGGAGAAAGACAGAGAATGTCATATTGACATTTGCTCCCCAGAGTTGGAGGTGGTGGAACCTACTGTGAGGTGTTAGGGTCATGGGGGCCATTCTCTCAGGAATGGCTTGGTGCTATTCTGAGGTTAGGACTGAGTCCTCACTGTCTTAGTTCCTCTCCTCTCCCTTTCCCTCTGACTCAGTTTCTCCCCCCCTTGTGATCTCTGCATGCTAAATCCCTTCTATGTTCCTCTGTAACTGGAATCAGCCTGAAGCTCTCACTACAAGTGAATGCTGGTGCCATAGAACCCATAGAGCCATGAGCCAAATAAACCTCTTCTGTTTATGAATCACCCACCCTCAATCATTCAATTATAGCAGCACACCCAGACTAAGAGGTGAAGAAGGCAGAACATTTCATCTTATAGAATAGTAAGTCACTTCTGGCAAGGGCACCAGCAGCCTGCAGCTGTGAAGTTGGATTGGATGCTTATTGGGTGTGGGTACATTGATTACATCTTACCGTGAACTAACTAAGATGAGGTTCTATATCGGAAGTCTGAAACCAGAAAAGTGGACGGCATATTAGGAATGGGCTACTGGGAAATTTTAAAAAGCGGGGAGCCGTTGTGGTGGCTCATGCCTATAATCATAGCACTCTGTGAAGCCTAGGTGGGAGGTTCCTTGAGCTCAAGAGTTTAAGACCAGCCGAGCAAGAGTGAGACCCCATCTGTACTAAAAACAGACCACAAAATAAAAACTAGCCAAGTGCATCACGACGGTGGCATGCACCTTTAGTTCCACCTACTTGGGAGGCTGAGGCAGGAGGATCACCTGAATCCAGGAGTTTGAGGTTGCTGTGAGCTAGGCTGATACCATGGCACTCTAGCCTGGGCAACAGAGTGAGACTCTGTCTGAAAAGATTTTTTTAAAAAAGGTACTTAATGATGGACAGAGAGCAAGACAGACGTAAAACGAATAAATATTCCAAAAAACAGCACCACCATCAGAGACCATATGACTGTCATGGAGATAGGGCCAAGATGTTATCCTAGGCCAACAGGGAAGAAGCTAAGCCACAGAGGGACAAAAACACATTAACGTCCAATGACAGCAGTTCTTCGAGATACCAGTTTCTGTCGCCCTAGGCTTGTAATTAACTGAAATATAAGAAAAGTCCATTAAATTCATTTTACTTCAAGAAAGCTATCTTAGCATTGGGAAAGGAAATAACAATATTGAAGGGGTGATAGGGTGCTTTGCTTAGCAGCCCGTCAGCAATTGGATGGGTAGTTCAGATGGATAATAACCTGATATCCTTGGATGAACTTCAGATGGTTCATGGCCTTCTGAAATGATAGCCATTGCAAGGAGAGAAATGCTATTTCGAATGATAACTTCCTTCCAAGGAAGTTGAATGTGTTAAAGACAGATCTCTGGAAATATCTGGTGTTGCTTACAGAGCAGACCGTTCCTTTGTTGGGATGAGCACCTTATCACTTGTTAGCACTTCCTCCCAATGTTTTTCCGTGAAGAGATACTTATATATACACAGAAGCAAAGGAATATAGAAAAATAGGAACTATTAGGAAAATTGTCTCAAAAGTCCTTTTATATTGCATATTTCTGAGTTTCCTTCAGATTTTTTTTTTAAATTCTCCATTTGCCTCTTTTTCACAAAGACATGTCAACATCTCCAGGAAATTAAGTTTCTTTTTTGGCATTTCCTCCTTTTCTTCTTTCTAGATATTTATACTTTGACATTACTTCAAAGATCTTTTCAGAGTCAGGATGACCCATTCCTTTCCTTGAATTTTCCTTTCAAAATTTAAAGACAAACTTTTCTTTTTTGAAACTCACCTCATAGGTTTTCATCAGATATGGATTAACAACATACCCAAGTGAGTAAGTTCTGCCCCTTCAGTATCTATATGTGGCTGGCATATAAGTTCATGAATGTTTTAAATTTGCTCATTATAACTTTTAAATGATTTGTGATCATTAATGATAGTTGCCAACAGAGATAGCTGAGGGTTAACTGATATTTGCAGGCTTGTTAATGGTTTATCATGAAAGTGAATCTCAAACCAAAATCTGCCACATAGACATTTATTAAATATATTCCTAAGCAAGTAGGCACAAAACAGCATAAGATTATTCATGAAATTTATTCTATGAAACTCTATCTAATTCCAGTTCTCTGTACCGTGAAGAGATTTGAAGACAACTTGCGTAAGAAGTTCATTTGATACTAAAACTATCCTGGCGGTAGGAAGACTCTAGAGGTTGGCATGACACTTTAGGTATCATCTATAGGATGCAGGCTTACTAAATTCTTTAACCTTGTTCGTGAAATGGGCAGGAATTGTTATAAAAATGCTTTTTACCATACATGTCTCAATCACACAAATCGCAAAAACAAGGCAATGCCTAACCTTTATTACAATAGTTAGGAAAGGCTTTGGTGTTGGGAAAGAAAGATTTCTGAAACGCTTCAATGTAAGTGCTGCTTCTGAGGGACAACTTTTCTTAAATGAATAGATAATCCCAAGATTGTGGATTTCTGATTAGGGAAACTGGTTACCCTGGAATTTAGCTCAAACTAAAACAAATGTATTATCACACCATAAAGGCTAGAATGCTTCACAGTCAAATACAGATGTCACAATAGCCTATTAAGGTAGTGCCCTCTTTCTTGAGACATCTACATGTGTCCCTTTATAAGCTCAATCAGCTTCTTTGCACCTCATGTGAAGAGAAGCATTTGGAGAATTAGGAGAGTGGAAAGTTCTATGGAAGGAGGACTGCCCCGAGGCAGATTGGTAGTGACGTTTAAAAACCAAGAATAAGGAGCATATTCAGGTCCACTCAGTGAGCACAGGCTCAAATGTTTGTTGTGGCAACCTGGTGCACAACCAAGGTCATGGTTTCACACTCCTAACACGACTGGCGTCTTAGTCCAGTTACGTTGCTATAAAGGAAATACTACCTGAACCTGGGTAATTTATGAGGAAAAGAAGTCTATTTATCTCACAGTTGTGCAGGCTGAAGCATGGCACCCTGTGAAAAAGTCTCCTGCCCCAGTGTAACAACCCACTCTCAGGAGCACTAATCCATCCCTTCAGAGAACCAAGCCGGGCTCCTAAAAGCCAGGACTCACTCACTACTGGAGAATGATTCCAAACCATTAGGAGGATTCCACCCCAAAGACCTAAACACCTCCCACTAGTTCCCACCTCCTAACACCACTATGAAATCTACAATTTCAGTCTGGGATTTAGTGGGGACAAACCACATCCAAACCATGGCAATGGGTCTCATTCCTCAGAGGTTAGTTCCCCTCTGACTGGAGATTTCTCCTAATAGTGCCTTCCACTTTCTCTGTCAGCCAGAGTCATAATCTTGAGGAATTTTGTCTCTGCAATGTTCATGTCCAATCACAAGGCCTGTCTATTCTTCTCTGATGGTATATCCCCACTGACTACATAATTCGTGGGGCCCCTGTGAAAAATGAAAATATAGTATTTCTGTTCAAAAAGGAGAAAAAAAGATGCTGTTGAAGAAACTAAAGGTTTTTACCATGGTCTTTCTCTTTCAACCTGTCATGGGGTTTTGTACTTTCGATTTAATGTCAGTGGACAGTGACCTACATGGCTATAAACCCCTGCTCAGCTTCTGAATTGGAATTCTCAACTCCATGGAGAATTGCCGTGGAGTTGCCCACTGAATGCATCAGGGCCCTGCCAGCCAGGGCTGGGCCAGCTGCTTCCAGGCCCTGCCGTGAGATGTCACAGGACGTGCACTCCCAACTCTGATCTGCCCCACGCCTGCTCTGGGCTTCACTGTGGGCCAAGGAAACCAGCAGTCATGAGGCTGGAGCATGAAGGGGGAAGTAAGGCAGGACCCAGGACACCAGGGAATGGCAAGGCTGGTGCCAGAGAACCCATTTTGGAAAGGAGTGGAGGCTGTGCAGGGGGGATTATATGTGTACAGTAGCTCAGAGGCTCCTCCCTTGTCCCATAGGGTTTTACTTACACGGTTTACAGATTCAAAGATAAATTACTAAGAATTTCATGATGGTGACCAGAGGGCTTTAAACTCCAAGAAGGGAAGCCTGGTGAGGTGGCTCACACCTACAATCCTAGCACTCTGAGAGGTTGAGGAGGTGAATTACCTGAGCTCATGAGTTTGAGACCAGCCTGAGCCAGAGGGAGACCTCATCTCTAAAAATAGCCGTGTGTAGTGGCAGGCACCTGTAGTCCCAGCTACTTGGGAGGCTGAAGCAAGAGAATCGCTTGAGCCTAAGAGTTTGAGGTTGCTGTGAGTGGTGACACCATGGCACTCTACTGAGGGCGATAAAGTGAGACTCCATCTCAAAAATACAGAAAAACCTCCAAGAAAGGCCCTTCTGTGTATGGGGCCCGTTTAAGGACAGCCCTGTGAAGCCTGCTCTGCTTATCTCCCCTACCCTGCAGTTTCTTTAGTTCCTGCCGTTACCAGATGTACTCAGACCTTTATCTCTTCTCGCTTGCTCTATGCCAGAGGTCCCGACCTGGTCTCTCCCATTGGTTCTCTCCCTGTCAGACTTCCACAAATGCAGTGGCCACCCCTTGTTAAGAAACCTTCCACAGCTTTCCTCATTCTTAAGCTAGCTTAGTTGCATTCATTACCCTTTGGCATCTAGCCTCAATGTAAATTTTCTAGTCATATACCTCAAGATTAGCCATTTGCCTGGCCTTTTTATTTTCCTACACGCTTGCACTTGGACGCAGGGGTGGCTTCCAACCATGCCTTTATTCCTCAGGCTGAGATGCAATCCACCACCCTTTCAGGTCTATCTCAAACTGCCTTACTTGATGGGAGACAAAAATATCTGTATGACTCAAATAATCAATGCTCAAAAAGAAGGCTCATGAAAAAAATCTACCTAAAGCCAGCTCACAATAAACTAAGGGACCTCCTAACCTTGACCGTTGCACTTGTGTTTTTGCCTTTTTTGCATCTATGGTCCTTAAACTTTGGCATATATTTTCCCCATAATGTCACAACAAGCTATTGAGACACTGTGATATATGGACTATTTTTGTAGGGTGATGCTATGTTCCTGTTAGAAGTTCAACGAATACTTCTTGAAAGAATGAATAGATAAGTTGATTATTGTTCATTGTTGTAGATTGAATTGTCCTCCTTTTCCCCTAAAAAATAGGTATGTTCATGATCTCATCCCTGGAACTTTCAAAATTGATTATGAGGGGTGGGGGAGGGGTTCTTTGGAGCAGTAACTGAATTAAGGGTTTTGAGATGAGATCATCCTAGTGGGCCCTAAATCCAATGACAAGCATTCATATCAGATGCAGAAGTGCAGAAACAGAAGAGGGGGAGGTCACATGAAGACGGATGCGTTGACTGCATGATGCATGCACAAGCTAAGGGACTCCTGGAGCCACTAGGAGCTGCAAGAGGCAAGGAAGGATTCTCTCCTACAGTCTCCAAAGGGAACTGTGGCTGACACCTTGATTTCAGACTTCTGTCCCAGGATTGTAAGAGAACAAATTTCTGTTGTATAAAGCACCTAGTTTGTGGCAATTTGTCATGGCTGTTCTAGAAAACTAATACACCTGCCCTTCCCTCAGGCTGTTAGTAGAAATCAGTCTCCATAATTTCTACATAAAATAGTATAACTATTTTTATCTTAGATGTTAAGGTGATAATTTCCCCAGGCTTCTTGCCTAATATGTACATTTCAATTCTTTAAAATGACAGGTGTAAAATCCCTTAAGGTCTGTCAAAAACTGATGTTCAAATTACATGATTCTTCAAGAATGCTACCTTACTCTAATAGTTACAAATCCCTGTGGTGTGTTCTTGATTAAGCTTTTTATTTTGAGATCTTGGTAACTTGACATGTCCTTCTAAGCAATAATAGAGAGATCCCAGGTACCCTTTACCCAGTTTCTTCAAAAGATAACATCTTATAAAATTATAATGCAATGTTACAGGATACTGACACAGAAAACATTTACTGATTTTACCTTATGAAATTTTATTCAGAATTCCCCAGTTTTAATAATAACTTTTAGTGTATGTGATTTAGGTCTACATAATTGGATCACCTATGTTGATCTCATTATCTGTCATCACAGTCAAGATATAAAACTATTCTATTGCCACAAGGATCCCTCAAGCTCCCCTTTTATAACTTACCCACTTCTCTCTGCCCTTTTACCCTTGAGGATCACACAGTAATGAACCTTAAGGGAATTATACTAAGTGAAAACAGCCAATCTCAAAAGGTTGCATATGGTAAGATTGCATTTATGTAATATTCTTGAAATGGCAAAATTATAGAGATGGATAACAGGTTTGTGATAGCCTGGGGATATGTATATTCACTTGAAAGTGAGATTTCTTTACAAATTTCAGGGGTCAAGTATGACTCAATATTATCTTGTAAGGCAAATTAATTTATTAACTCAATAAACAATTTTCTTTGTGTGCCCATTCCTGTTTTGGTGCTGGAAAAACTGAATCCCTATTTCAGGAAATGTTCAAAGATAAAAAGCGAGAGGCTTTGAAATGGAATTATATGTTAAGCCCCTCAAGAGGACCTAACATGTGTGAGAGGTTCTAGTTAAAGTACTGTCTCCCTTAAAGAACTGTGGGAAACTATGAGAGGATTTGGCATATGAGTTAAGCATTTGGGAGAGTAAGAAGCTTTAGGTTTTAAGATGCAGGTATAGACAAGGAACCGTTTGGCCTCTGGAGTCCTGGAAGAGGGTAAATGAAGCAGTTCTAAACATGAGCACACAGTAGGTGTACCCCTGATGCTAGAGAGATGACAGCTCCACTAGGCTGGATAGAGGCCAGTGGGGTAGGGAGGTGTGAGATGTCAGTTCTCATGAAATCATTGCAGGCTGTATGATAAGAGTAGTGCAAAAAAGATCCAAACAAAAAACCTGTGCAAAAAAACGAATCCCTGGAGTTTCAGAAAGAGCAAAAGTAAGACCATGCAAATGAGTTGAGATCAACTGGCAGCCTATGCTAATAAGCAGATGTCTGCTCACCAAAGTTTCGTGTGCAAATCAGAGCAAAGTGGGTTAGGGCATTTAAGAAATCTCTGGGTCTGTAGAGCTGATGTGGCAAATGAGTTTTATCTGTAACACTATTAACTGTACTAAATGTTCCCTAACACTAAAACAAAACAGAAGGAACAAATTAAAGAGCTGTGAGAGGATTGTTATTGTTCCGCTTACTGGGAAGATAGTGGGTTGGACAGCCTAAGCAATTTGCCTGAGGTCACTTAGTAGCTATTAATAGATGTAGCAAGGAACCAGATTCATCTGTCTGACTCTAAATCCAACCCCTTCACCTAAAGCTTTTCAAAGAGTTACAGGATGCAGAGGGTATGGAAAGGTGGACTGGAAGTATAACACAGAAGGGGAATGAGGGAAGGTGAGGCTATCCCGGAGGATCTGAAGGTTAAATTTCCCACTGCTGACTTTTCAAAGTAAAGTGACCAAGTTCTCTGGCTTTGGCTTCACGAATAGAGATGGAAAATTTGACTATTGGATAGAACTCTACAAAATACCAGATGCTATGTTTGAGCAGAGCTTCTCTGGGTAAATAAATTACACTTTAAAATATGTACCAAGCCTTAGTAAAGCCACAATAGTTTACGGAAAACATTTCAAAATAAAAGTTCAAAATCTGAGCAGCTTAAGGATTCAGAAACAACCTTTCATACACGTACTTAATAAGGATACAAGTTCAGATTATCTCAGATGCGGTGGTACTTTTATGTAGCAGGGGTAGGAAGGGGAGTGAAGAAATGGCAATAGGCGTTGACCTGGAATTGGAAATGCAGTTAACAAAACACATTTGGATGGGGAGACTGACTCCAGCTCCTTAACTAGGTCATAGGTATACCCAGGAAAAGTACTCTTGCACAAAAAATATTGTCAGCCTGAAAGTTTAAAAGATCAATGGCATTGTCTGGGGGTTCAATGTTTCCATCCTAATTCCTTAGAGGCAGGTGATGTTTAAGTAAGTAACCTTGAGAAAAAGATCCAACAAATTTAAGAGAGTATACCATGAAAAAAGTACACGAAGAATGAAACAACTCATGAAGTAGGTTGTGTTTTACTTCCTCTGTTTGTTTTAACACTGTCTATTTCTTAGACCTGTTGCGGCCACATGGATTTTGGCTTCCCAGATTGGTGATGAACTATCTATACAGTGACCGGGAAACTCACTTGAGAACAGGCCTTAATGCAATACTAACAATTGGATGGTATTTAGTCACCTTTGTGCCTACTGTTTTGCCTTTAAAGCAAATAATGCATTCCAATTTAACATGTTTAATAAAAATATAGTCTCAGTGAGTCCTTTTGTGCTTAAACTAAAGGGTTCCCAGTCAGTTTTTTAATCAAGAACTGAACTTACAGACCTAAGCAATTATGTTTTAAGAAAACACAAACTTTGTTCAGTATTTGTTCAGCTGCTTCTTCTCTGAGGGTTTTCTGGTGGACTTTTTTTAATGGACTGTGGACAGAAGTGTTTTTAGATGACTTAATGTGAGGCTTATTCATAGTATTTACTTAGAATTATGTGAACGTCAGGGGTGTGATGGCATTTTCCCATTTGTTCCGTGGTTGTGAACGATTTAAAGCATTTTTCTCTTAAGGCCTGATAAAATCTATTTTAAACTATCTGATAGACTATGACTCAGGGGTGGGAAAGCTGCAGTCTTGGGGCCACATGTGGTCTTCTGGACCCTTGAGTGTGGTCTTTTGACTGAGTCCAAATTTTACAGAACAAATCCTTTTTAAAAAGGATTTTAAAACAATCCTTTGTTCTATGAAGTTTGGGTATGGTTGAGGGGCCACCCTTGGAAATGCTATGTGTATGGAAGGGCTGTGTGTGTTTCTGTGCTCAGGCTATTTTGGTGACTACATCATTGCTTGGCTTTCCAAATGGTTAACATTGCCGTAAAACACTTTTCAAAAAGTACTGGTTAGATTGTGATGCTGAGTCAGAATTTTTTCTAGCAGGCCATATTTTGTTATGGAATTATAAATTATTCTTCAGAGGAAACCACTAGTAATTAATAATTATTCATAATACACATTTGTACATAATTTCAAGTAAGGAAAATTAATTAGTCATAATTCCAATGCATTTTTTAGATATGAGTTATCAAATACAATATATCATTTAGTTTGATTTATAAACAAGACAAAAACACCAAATTCCCCCACACTTAAAGACCTATTAAAAGATCTAATCCAAACCAGAATCCCCTACAGAGTATTATCAAAATGATATTTAAAAATCCAGATTCCTGTGGTATCTAGAATTTTCTTGTTTGTTATTTAAGAAGTGGTAATAGACAGAAAACTTAGAGTCCTTTTTATACAAAGATACATTTGTTATATAACATTCCATTGTATCTTATATATGTTTCATAGCAAATTAAAACACTTCTTTTGTAGACCGTTGCTGATAGATCAAACAGTGCCATGAAATCTGTGAGTAACCCAGCTTCCTTATGCTATTTTGCACTTACAGGCAAGGATGAAGTTTCCAATTTGGAATTCACATTTTTGTGAAAATTCTGAACAATAATTTTTAAACCACACATGGGTATGGTGTTTTACCCAGTATGGATATAAAACCTGACACTTTTACTTTTGGTTGTATTAGTCTACCTCTTTTTCCCTCTTTTTGTTTTTCTTCTGCTATTCCTAGACAGCTTTCTAGCCATTTTCCACAGGTTTGAGTTTGTAATGCATTATAAACACGCTTTACTATTTTACAGTAATCCTATCTGGTCTGGTCAGCTTCCCCCTCATCCCCAAACATTTTTTACCACCCTGGTTCATTTATTTATTATTATGTAATGAACTACCATACTACTTAGCAACTTAAAGCAAAAAAAAAACAAACAAAGAATGTTATTTTCAAGATTTTGTGGGTTGGTTCCCTCAACTGGGCAATTCTGCTCCATGTGGTATTATCTGGAGTCACTCATGCAATACATTCAGTTAGGAGCTTAGCTGGAGCTGGAGCATGTAGGATGCTTTTTCACTCAAAATCTGTTGCCTCACTTAGGGTGGCTGGATGGTTTAAGGATAGCTAGACCTGTCTCTTTCTGAATGAGTTTCTCATCATTCAGTAGCCTAGCCTGAGTTTCTCTATATGATGACTGATCCCAAGACAGTAAAAACGAAAGCTGCAAGGTCGATGAAGGCCTAAGCCCGGAAATCATACAGCATCACCTCCCAACTTTCAATTGGTCAGAACACATCCCAGATGCAGCTTGGGTTCAAAAGGAGAGGATATAGACATCACCTCTTAATGATAAAAGTGGCTCTAATGTATAGAAATGGGGGAGTCGTTGGTGGCCATATTTGCATACAATCTACCACTCCATATGCAAAAAAATGATGCCCAATGGACTACTCTGTTTGAGAGTGGATGCAATGAAAATTCTGAGACTTTTAATACATTTTATATTTAACACTATTACATAATCCTTATGTGGTAAATTGTATAGGTTATAGTTTTATGTAAAATCTTGTGCCCAATAAAGAGAAAATGAGTGTTCTTTTCAAGTAAACAAAAGAGATGGGTTTAAAGTTAGGCATGTGGATTTGAATCTTGGCCCAGTAGGACTTGGAGACTACTCCAAGTAGACTTTTAGTCTTTCACATTCCTCACCTGTATTTATTGGATTATTGTGAGGGTTAAATGAGTGAACATACGTTAAGGGATTAGAAAAGTACCTCGCATACAGTGAGTATAAAATAAATATTAGGTTTAAATATATAAATAATCATCTACTGTTATGTAGCATAGTAACACCTTTGGTTTATACCTCCTGAAGCTGTAAAGTTCTTTGTAGTCTTATTAAACTTAATCTTTATTTCTGATTACTTCACCTGCCTCTCCTACCTTCCTGCCAAGTAGAAGTAGGAAGTTACCTTTATCTTTTATAGGTGGATTAACTGGCTGATTAACAGGAGTCCTAAAGAAGTGACCTACCAACTTTTAAAAATTTGTAAACCAATATAGTTTACGTTGTAGCCCAGGATATACAGATACAGAGATATTCAAACACACATACTATTACGAAATGTTTCATGAAGAATACTTAGCCTCAAGTTATGCTATGACCTCTGTTTTTGTTATTCTATTTCAGTCAAATGACAACAACAAAATTTTGGTTGTCACTCATTGTTAATTTTATTGCCTATCAGGTGGTTCTAAGGCAAGTCTTATGGTCAATGCAAATACCACATATAATTTCCAATCAGGCCAGCTTGGTTGTAGAGCAAAAAGCTCTTTCATAAATAGGACCTGAGCTCCCTACTCAAGAGGCTTTACAAATTCCTTCAGTGGGACAGAGGGGTGCAAGGGAGGAATGTGTACACTAAGTGTTGTGAGGTTTTTGGTCCCATAATAAAGTGACTTCTTGTTTGTTTAGAGCTACATGGAGCTAGGTTTGAATTCCAACTTCACAACTCCGTACTTTGTATTTTTGAAAACGTTGTTTAAACTTAGTTTTGGAATCTTGGTTTTTTGATTGGTTAAAGTAATGCACAAATGATGTCTTCTTTGATTGAATTGTGAGATTAAATGAGAATACATACACTAAAGTCCAGCCAAGTGTTCGGCACATACCAAAAAAAAAATTCTTTTCTGGTTTCCTCCCCCTACAATGGATTACAAGCCTCTGAATTCAATTATCATTTAGTTTATGTGTTTTTTATTTTGGGAGGAAATCTAAGCTTTGGCATAATACCAGCTATATAACCAAACCCTGTTACTTCTTTAATGCAATTTAATTTTTGCAACTATGGATTTTTCCAGTATTGTATCTAATAATAGTTAATAGTTATTATTTGGGCATATGGATGTGAATTATGAGACAATTTTGTGTTCTCAAATTTCATATAGTAAAATTGAGATCGATTTCCCAGTTATCAATACAATCGTGGAAAAACATCCTGATAGAAACATTTCTAATTTGTGCTGCTAACGACTGAAAAAACAGACATGACCTTTACTGTATATTTTTCTCTTTGGTTCCTGCATTTAGGGTTACTAGAGCTCAAAAGACCCTTGGCCGGTAAGATTTTCACAACCGGTTACTTCCTTTTCTAGTATCTAGGTCCTAGGTTGCCACAGTCACCACGTACATTCGAGCTGGTGATGTCTAGGACGGGGCTGGTCAGTTTAAAATTTCTGCCTTTGAGGCTGACATTTCGTATGTGTGTGTGAATGGGCAAACGGGGCCGCGACACCTTTCCCCGCTTCAGTGGCGCGCCGGGTCTGTGCCGCCGCCGCCCCGGCAGCTCCCACGTGGCAGCTCCAGATAGCGCAGCGCCGGGCTGGACCGCAGACCCCTCCCTCGGCTCTCCGGCCCTTCCCTCCGGCCTGCGGGGCGCCCGCTCGGTCCTCCACCGCCAGGGGGCGGGCGCGGCTTCCCGGCGGCGGGGGCTCATTGGTCGCGGCGGGGCAGCGTGGGAGGAGGCCCAGAGGCGAGCTGGCTCTCTGCTGGCCACTCGCCGGGGTGAGGGGAAGCCGGAGGAGTCCGGGAGGAAGCGGAGGCGCGGGCTGGAGGCGGCGGGTGCCGTCGGCCTCCGGCAGGACTGACCGCGGGGAGGCCGGAAGGCGGGCGCGCGGCGGAGAGGCGGGAGGGAGGCCGGTGAGAAGGACGGGGAGGGTTGGAGGGCGGCTGGGGCGCGGGACGCCCACCTTCCCGCTCGCCCTCGGCGCGCTCCCTGGTCGCCGGCCGGGGGCGGGTCCCGGGGCGCGCGTGCGTCGTCACGCGCGTCCGGCCGTGGGGAGGGCGCAGAGCGCGGTTGGCCGGGGGCCGGGCCGCCACCTCGGCGTCTCCTGCCCGGCGCCCCAGGCTCTGCGGAGGGCGGGGCGGCGGCTGCACCTGGCGCCGGGTCTGGGCCACCGGCCTGGCTGCCCCCCGGAGCGCGCCTTCCTAGCGGGGTCCCAGCCCGCGCCCTGCGTGGTGCAGGCTGAGAGCTCCGCGCTGGGGATTGAGCCGGGTGTTGCGTTTGAACTCTCTGGAGCGCGGTCTTGACTCACTTGTAAAGTTTCGGTGTCTCCTAAACTGGAGGTACCATTTCTTTTTACAAGCTGCGCAGCCCTTTGATGTTCGGCAGTCATTTCTTTACCGTGTGGTTACTACTATCCTCACAGTTCTCTACCACCTATGAGGATTTGAGATTGAGCTCGCTAGCCGTTTGGGGGCGGAGATGATGTTTACATCACCTTCTGCCTGAAAAAAAAAAGATTTCCTGTAATACAGATCGGCTCTTCTAATTGATAGAACCTTCTTCCTTTTCATTCGGTCAGAAATAAGAGTACAGTGATACTAAATCGTATTAGATTGCTTACCACGTAGCAGGCATCGTGCCACCTGCTTCCATGTGCACATTTATTTAATTCTCAGGACAAGTCAGTGAAGAGGTCCTCTTCACCTATCTTTGCAGTTTTATAGATGAAAGTATAAACTCCCAAAGATGTTAAAGGTTGATGCTGACAGCAGATCCCCAGATCCCTTGGACCTGCGACCACCTTGCAGGACTAGTGGTATACTGTTACATCTTCTAACGTTTTGGAAACATTGCTGTTACTCTTACAGGGTGCCTTATCCAGTATAAAGGGACCTTCATTTAATTTAGAAAATACTGAATGCCTTTCAATAAGAAATTGGCAGAATCTGCAAACTGTCATTGGGTTTGGGTTCTGTCATTGACCTACACCTCTTTTTTTAGAGGCTGCCATTCTCTTGAATTCTTTGGCCATTTACTGATTTAGTCGCGGTATTTTCAGTTTTGTACACGTGGTCGAAGCTTTGTTTCACCAAGTCTTGTATTGTTCTCACAGCTCATTAAATAGCATTTCTTAATAGGAAGAAATAAAGAGTTCAGTCTAGTGAAGGTCAACCTGCGTATCTCTCTGAATCACCAGTGGCTCTTTTTAAAAAGGACAAGGGCCACATTTCCCAAAGTGCCTATTGTATGGCGGCTTCTCTTTCAAAAAGGAGTCAAAATAAGACTGAACACCACGAGGTTAAAGTGACTTTCAAAATAAACTTAATGGATGTTTCATTACAATTACAGAGTTGTAATATGGATTGGTACTTTAAGCATTGTTAATTAATAATAACAATAATAATTTACGAAGATATATTAAAAAGGAAAAAGTAAATGGGAAAATGGCTGAAGGGCTTCGAGATTGTTAAATGGCAAAAAAGTGGTGTTTCATGTGGGAAATCAGAAGACTTACATTTTTTACCATATGTTTTAGGTTTTAAATGATTAGTCTCATTTTTCAGACATTTTTTTTTCTCTTTTAAAAATATTAGAGTGCCTACCAAGTACCAGTATCATGGATATTATAAATAAAACAGCCTAGACCTTCACAAATCTTTTATTTTTTCTAAGGCAGGGAGTGTTCACTTATTTCTTGTCATTTTTATACCTATTTCTTAAAACTGAAAGATATAAGAGCCACGAAGCAGAAGATTTTGGTCTTATGGCTCACAAAAATCTATCTAGTTCAGAGCTTAGTAAATCGCAAAAAATTGTTTTGAGTTTTGTCCAGAAGGGTCCCTCTTCTTGGGATCGCATAATCTGGATTCTGAACAATAGTTCTAATTTTAGTTACTTCATAAATAGCGCTGACCAAACTACTATATGCCATATTTATTTTCTTAATCTGATTGGGGATACTAACAAGGTGATTTCCCAAGATCTTTAAACTTCAAAAAGGTTTTGTGGTTTTTTTTTTTTTTTAAATGGCACTCCTAAAATACAGTTAGCTGAGTTTCTTGCAGAGGAGGAAATTAAAGTGTTCAACTACCTCTAAGTCTCCGCAGGGTGCCTCATTAATATTCTGTCATTCTCTTTTTCATTGGCCTGTTCCATTTGGGTGAAGCTGTTACATTACATTTCTCTGATTTCCAATCTTATTTTTTTTATCTTCTCGGCATGATTTTTCTGGCTTCACTTTGATGAGTTTTTTTCTTTTCAATGTTCTTCCTTTAATTCATATCACACAAAATTTATCGTTGTAAAGTGTACAATTTAGTGGCATTTAGCACATCCACAGTGCTGTGCAACTGTCACCTCTGTTTAGTTCTAAAACATTTTATTACCCCAAAAGGGGACTTACATTATCCACTGAGCAGTTATTTTACATTCCTTCCTCCTCCCCCCTTCTGGAAACCACTGATCTCCTTTCTGTCCCTGTGGATTTATTTATTCTGTATGGTTCGTAAAAGTGGAACTATACAACGTGTTCTTTTATGCCCGACTTTTTCCTCCTAGCACAATGTTTTAGAGGTTTATACGTGGTGTAGCACTTAACAGCACTCCATTACTTTTTATGGATGTATAATACTCCATCTTATATTTAATTGATGCATGTCATCCCATATATATCATTCCATTGATACAGGCCACATTTTGTTTATTCATACATCTGTTGATGGACCCTGGTGAGTTTTTGTGTGCTAGTATGAAAATCAGTTCCTACATCGATTTTCATCATAAACTCTAAAGGGCTTGTTAAGGTAGTATCGTGGTTTCAGGTGTGCTTCCTAACAATGCCGTTCATTACCTGCAGCTAAGTGATCATTAAGTGAGTTTTAAAAAGGACTTACAATCAACAAAAATGAAATTGTAAGTTAGTTCAATTAATACGATTTGGAAAATTTTACACTAGAAGCTTCTTACTGTCTGTTCTTTGCAAATGGCTGCTGTTGAAAAACATAAACTGAGGCACAGTAAAATTTTAGAGTTTATTTGAGCAAACAGTGACACATAAATTGGGCACTTTCAGACCAGCGGTGGTCTGGGGACTCCATCACGAAAATTCAAGAAGAGACTTTTTACCTAATAAATGCAATCAGTATAATCTATTTCTTTGCACCCTCAATGAATCCCAAACAGTGAAAAAAAAAAAAAGAAAGAAATGAGAGACCTTTGTAGGAGAGGCACAGAAGTAAAGCAAAGAAAACATTTAATGGTTACAGTTACATAGTTGCATTATTCTATCCTGTTGGAAAGTTCCTAGATAAACACCCTGTAATTTTGAGTTTGTTGTCTGTTTCTAATTGGTTGAATTAGACCAATTCTCATGGGTTCTGCTTTTATTTAATATAGGCATTTACAAGAATTAGCCCTAGTTAAGTTTTTCATGTTTGGAAATCAAAGAAGCTTGAGGTCACTTATAAGACTTAACTGGTTTTCTTCTGTTTAGGCATTCCTCAGGACTAGTTTCTAGCTGTCTTTAAAGCTGCTAACTTACATTCGGTTTTTGTGGTAGATGGTGGTCCTTTGGGCAGGTGGAACCACTTTGTTCTTCCATTTCTTCACATAAAAGCTTTGACTGTCAGAATTTTGTCTGTCCTGCAGACTACTTAAAGACTGTGAGTGGAGTGGAACATTTAGGGAAATTCTTAAACATTTATTTAGAACAGGAACCTATAACTTCTCATCTAGCATAAAAGTTACATGAAATGCAGGTAGCAGTTACTGGTATATTTTATAACAATTTGTGCTTTAATCTTTCTCGCTCTTTTTTTTTTAAGGCAGTTTATGAACTGGATACTTGAGACTTCATTTATCCTATTTTCAAATTCTTATAGTTAAAATGTATTCGATTTTATCTGTGTCATTATTCCCAATATTATCTATTTCTTTCTGTTCATCCATTCATTCATCCATCTCCCCCCGGATGATGATGTATTAAGGGAGTTTACTTTACAACTTTTTAAACAATTGTAGAACTCTGAAGGATTGGGTAAAACTTCATGTTGTTTTGTAGGGTTCTGTCTTGTTTTCTGTTTTTGGTCTGTTTGTGTTCTGGGTTACAGAAATCGAATCATTTCATTTCTTCAACGTGATTGTACATTTTTCAGCAAAATTCTGCATTGGTTGATTAAAAACGGTGAGAAAACATTTGTGTAATTTTAAATTTAATACTCTATTTTAACCATTGCAAGCAGGAGTTCTTTTTCCCCTCCTTGTTTCCATATTTTCTCCAGATTTATTCATTGCCCACCTCGCCCTCTTCACTCCCACAGAAGTCCTGTTCTGAGATCAGGCTGCTTTCCACCCTGAGGCCCTCTTATCTTACAGGGTTATTGGAGACTTAGGATATATGAGACCAAAGATTTTTTAATCATCACTTCTTTAGATCTTTTACTATGTAAAATGTTTGTAATGAAAAATTTATAAATGGTGTCCTTACCTGACATCTATTTGTAATAAAGATTATACTGATGACTTTGATTTGAAGCGCAACTTAGCTGTATCTTGGGGTGTAATGCAGTCTAGATTGGCCTCATATTTTTGTCTTAGTCATTTCCAGTCATTTATGTGTTGGTGGCTCAGTTCAGAAATATTTCTGGCTTTCTTGTGATTTAGTGATTTCTGTTCTGTAATTACAGTCCATTGAAATATTTACTTAATGTTGTATTCATACCAGATGTGACGTGATCATGTGATCGTTTCTTTAGCCATCTTTTTCTGTTGAAAGTAGCCCTTATGAATGCCAACTAGCTGATTATATGTGTATACAGCCAGCCACGTACCATCCTGTGTTGGGAAGTTTTAGGATGTTGTGGTAATATTTGGGTGAACACCAAGTCTGTGTTGGAATAAACCTGAACTCTGGCTGCCAGCTCAAAAATAAACCCTGGGTACTGAATGAGAGTATCTGTGGGTTAGAGCACACCTTTCAGAATTCAGTGGAGAGCAGGCCCACCTGCTTATGGTGTGCTTCCTTCAGAAGTATTGTCTGGGACAATGAAGTATCTTTGTTAGGAAGTCGCTAAGCTATGTTAGATTTGGGGATAGGGGAGCAAAAATCAATTCTATTTAGTTTTTAATCCCTTAAAGTGTTTCTGGAAAACAGGGTTAAATGCTTGTTGATCCCCTGAAATATTTCAGAAATCTGATATCTGTAGTTTCTAAAGAGAAAAATATAGCTCTGGGTCTCTTTTGCTAATTCATACTGATTGAAGGAATTGCACTATGAAATTCTTAACGTTGAAATGGATCATCTTGAAATACTTAATGCTCTTAGAATGTAGTATGTGTGGTCTGTCAGGCCTGGCTGCTTCTCCCTGCAGTAAGTCTGTGGGGCAAAGTTGATCTAGGTGGAGCACTTTCCTGATTTAGCCCAGCCCTTTTGCTAACCTGTTTTTAACTAGAGAGAAGTGGGTATTATAGTTGTATCTTGCCAATTTTCATTCTTAGAATAGTTTTATCTAAGTTGCTATAAGTCAGAAGTTTTCTGAAGTATTATTGTTTCCATCAATTGTCAGGAGGACAAGTGAAAAGCAGAGTGTAGCAATTTATAGTGCATTGTTGAAGAAAGATAAAATCTACCCAGTAGTGTGTAATCCCGATTTGCTTTGTGTCTAGCAGTGGTTAACATTCTGGGGGAAAATTAAAAATACTTCCTGGCTCATTTGTGCTTTTCCATGGTATACCTCTGTTTCGTAGCCACATTTAGATAGTAGTCCTCTTTTAAATGTAATTTCAATATAATGCTACTTAAGAAAATACAGAAAGCCACGTGATGCTGGTTCAGAAAGTAGTTTAAAAACTCAGGCCTAGATCATCTATACTCTTCTTTTCCCAATATGTTCAGTAGATCATTATAAAGTGTATTCTAAGACTTACTCGATGGTTCTACTGATCTATTTGTAAGTTTTCGGTCTGTTGCTCTGCATTCTCACCTTTTTGTGGGCCACTCTGCAGAAGTAGTGATACATGTACGTTATTTTCCTCAGTATCTTTTGAAAAATTTGTCCTTCTAAGTATTGTAGAATTGGTGTGATCACCCTACCCACCTCCCCATTTTTTTTTTTGTTTGTGCTCCTTTTTTCTCCCTAGTCAAATGTAAGTTTAGTTAATTCCTTTAAAAATTTGGAATACTTTTCTAGTTGTTAGGTAATCATTTTAAAAGTTTCCCTTTAATCATTACTAGGTCATACTCATTTCTGAAAGCTGTATGAGAGAGAAAGGGAGAGAGTGTAAGTGTGTACATTTTAAATTGATGGATTTTTTTTTTTTTTAAGCAAGGCCTTGGTGACTTTAGAATGGTGGATTCTTTTAAAAGGAGGTATCTTCTAGGATTCAGTATCAGTATCCTGCTGCTCTGCAATACTTTCTCTAGTTAGTAATCGGATTTTTAATTTTCATCAATTAGTGTTAAAACCACCAAATTCTATTTGGAATGTTTATAACATAGCAATAGTGGCAAAGATACCATACTGCATTTTTAAATGTTAATTTTTTTTTTAATGAATGCAATCTTCTCACCCCTCTATTTTGGCATTTTATAAGTTAAATAAACATCAGAGGTAGTTACTGTATTCTTTCTTTTTTAAACTCACCACAAAAATAATTCCATATAAACAGTCATATAAAGGAAATATGATGTCAGTCTTTCCCCAGTACAATTTTATAGCTAATGAAGTAGAATGTGATAAGAGCCTTAATTTTTACTCATTTCTTTGTAACTTTTAGGATTGATTTGGAAACATTACAGAGTCTAAATTTATTCCCACCTTTGCCATAGGTGGATAGCTTCATTTATAGAAGGGAAAGGTTTTTTCCCTTCCTTTTTTTTTTTTTTTTTTGCAGTTTTTGGCTGGGGCTGGGTTTGAACCCAGCACTTCTGGCATATGGGGCCGGTGCCCTACTCCCTTGAGCCACAGGTGCTGCCCTTTCCCCCCTTCCTTTAGAAGAGAATCCATTCTATTGTTTCTCATGGAGCACATGCTTTTTTCCATGGAGAATAGTTGATTATGGAAATGTGTGATGAACTCACATAGAGCACAGAAATTAGTGTTCCCTCTGTGCTACATCTGTAGTAGTACTTCTAAGAGGACCAATGGAAGTTATGTGGACGTTGATACCCTGCACAAAATCTAGGAAAAACTGTTAGATTGTTGGGGCATCGTCAGGAAATTCTTTATTCATTCATTTGTTCATTTAGAGATAGTGCATCTTGCTATGTTGCCCAGGCCAGTTTTGAACTCCTGGGCTCAAGTGATACCCCCACCTCCGCCTTAGAGTAGCTGGAACTACAGTTTGGGGTGATTATGCTCAAGTTTATTTCTTTATTTTTACACTTTAAATTTTTTTTACTTTTTTTAATTCCTCTATCTTAAGGATTTACAAATTATGACAGAGGCATATATGGACCTAGGACCAAGATTGGTTTTCACATATATATTTAAGTGGGTTTTAAAAAAATAGTAATCTTTTGACACATGGAAATTTTATGAAATTCAAATTTCAGTGTCCATAAATAAAACTTCATTAGCACACAGTTGGCCTCATTCACTTACATATTGTCTGTGGTTGCTGTCTAGCAATTAAATTCAACTGCAGAGAGAGACTATATAGTTTACAAAGCCTAAAAATATTTGGCCTTTTCATAGAAAAAGTTTGTTGACACTTGCTCTATTGTAGTCCTATAAATGCAGCAGTCATTTATTGCAAATTGCTTTTAAAAAATCATCCTTTTGTTTGTAAATATATCATCAGAGTAACTTACCCTAAGTTCTTCTATTTGTAGCATTCTTTTGATGTCAGTATTATCTCATTTTCCTCTTTTACTTTAAATGGTCTGGGGATAAACATTTAATTTTCTACATTCTGATCTTGGGGTTCTATTAGTCTGGGTTCTCTAACAGAACCAATGGGATAGGTAGATATAGCTCTAGATATATAGACATATATTTCTTATAGTAAATTATATATAGTTAAATCTAACTCTATAGACATTTAATTTATCATATGTTAATGTGTATGTGATTTATAATTATGTATAGTGTGATACATAATTATATGTAAAATTATGTATGATCATGTATTATGTATAATTATATATATTATTATATCTATGTGGTCTATATATATAGAGGCTGGGAAGTCCAAGATTTGTAGTTGACAAATCGGTGGCCCAGAAGAGTAGATAGTTCTAGTCCAACATTCAAGGCATTGTCCCAGCTTGAAGACGGGTGAAGAGAGCAAATTCTCCCTTACTCAGCCTTCCTTGTTCTATTCAGGTCTCGGATAGATTGGATAAAGTCCACCCACATCCGACAGGGCAGTCTGCTTTACATAGTCTGTGGATTCATATGTTTATCTTATCCAGAAGCACCGTTATGACAAACCCAGAATAATGTTTAACTTAAAGTATAGACATCCTGTGACCCCTGTCAAGTTGACTCGTAAAATTAGCAGATAATTACATTATCTGTTTGTACTTTGACCTTTTTTCATAGTCCTCTTGAAAAGCCCCAGTTCCCAAGGATATTAGAATCATCTGAATGTATTCAGTTGGTTCAGTTAAAATTGTCATTAGGCCATCACTAAAATGAAGTTGGATTGAATTGAGTGATAATTTCTTTATATTTGTGGAGTATGTATATAAGTTAAAGATGTTTTTCTGGTTTATTTGTTAATATTAAATACATAGATCAGAGTATTTGTATGCTTCATTTTCTTGTATCATTTCTGTTGGGGAGGGATTTTAAAACAAAATCTTACTCTTTTTGCCAAACTTTGAAATCTCCAGAGTAGCTAGTTTGAAGCAGAGATTTTCAGTTCATAGGGCAATTTGCAAAAGCCAAATTGTTTGGCATAGCATTGTGTCAGCAAACCTCAGACAAATTAGAGTATGTCTATAAGCAGCTAAGGTGAAAAGAAGTGGATTTGTTCACAGTTTGTGCTTCTTACCCTTCATATGACCTTAGACAAATCCCCTGACCTCATCTGTAATTCTGTTATAATACCTACTCTAGCTTGAGGGCTGGTGAAATGATTACATGAAATAAGAATGTGTGTGAAGTGCTCTGCTGTGTGTTTACATTATTACTTAGTTTTTGTTAACTGGCAAGACATCCCCCTCCTAGTAAGCAGTGGTTTTTTTATGACTTACTTTATGATATAGAGCAATGTTCTTGTAATTGACCTGATCGAGTCTACTTATCAACAAAAGTGTGGAAGTATCATTTGACCCATGCTCTCTTGTTCTTAAAATTAATTGATTCTAGAAGAATACCTCCTTATTCACACAGTAGCCTAATTTCTACTTGACTAAAAAAACTTCATGAAATCAGACCAAAGTAGATAGTTGGGCCAAAGGAAAGGTTTAAATTGTAAAACCTTTAATGAAATTTGGTATGTCCATCTGAGGTTCTAGTTTAGGCTCCCTCCTCGAGACTAGATCACTTACATTTACCCAGTTCATTGTTTGGTTGCCCAGGGCGTCATGGTGGCCCTCCTTGCTGTTGACTCTCCAGTGATTACACACCTCACCTATTAATAGTCTGATTTGGTTCAAGTCATTTATAATACAGTAGAACCTCTGTATGTTTTCCACCCAAGGGACTGTAAAATGGTCAACATATGGAGGTGATCAACATAAGGAACTAGACCTACTGTACTGACAGGTACATGTGCATGTCTGGTCTATGAAAATTAGGTCAGTTTAAGGATGTGGTCAATGTAGGGAGGTGGTCAACTATGGAGGGTTTACTGTATATGTTTATATGTAACACTGAGACCTGTTTTAGCCTATATGACATTTTTTGAAGCAAATGTATTTCACAAATGTAGTATCTGAATTTTTTTTTTAATCTGTCCAAAAAGTATTCTTTAATAATATTCTGGTTTGAGTAAATGGCTCTGTATTTCTACCTTTTAATAAAGAAAGTTTGTGTGCAATTTATAATAGTGTACAATTTTAAATTGCACATGAACTTTATTTCCCCCCTGTATATGGAATGTTATAAATCCTTTCACCTGTTGCTTTTAGATTTAGAGTTCTTGATTAATAGTGAAGATCTTTTTTCCCTTTTACTATTGTCTTCCTCTTCTCTGGACCTTTCTATTTCCATTTGATTATTGGCTGTTCAGTTCTTAAGTTTTTGATTTTCCTCCCAGCAAGATTAATACATATCAAGATTTTCTTTGTTTTTAAATGTCTTCTTAAGTAGACAGGTCAGGAATGGTTTAGAATTAGCACATCATCCTCATAAATAGACGCTCCTTGATTTGCTCTCAGGGATATTCAGTACACTTTCTTTATGCTGATTTATACTTTTGCGTCATTAATTTTCTTCTTAAGCAAATTAATTAGAGTTGTGTTATGGCTGAGATGTAATTTCATGAGATTTTAATTCAGAGATTTTACTAAGGTTAATTCTCTGAGAAGTTTTAATAGGAAACAATTGTATTCAGCTAGACAACTGTAGTTGCTTACGTTGTGGGCTTAGTAATGATGACTTCAGAAAAGGAGGTGCCTACTGGTTGTAGGTATATGAGGCAGTGACTATAATTATACACATGTGGCCTCAACAGGAAAGGGAATCTGAAATAGAACAAGTATCTGGGGCCCAACTGCTTATTACAATTTCAAGGAAGTTTTCATTGGCTACACTCAGATAAGAGTAAGGTCATTTGGAATATTAGCTGGGAGGAAAGATGTGTGTTTGTTGTGAAAGCAGAGTTTAATTTTGTTGGAAGCCCAATAGGATTTATAACCTTTTGGGGATTTCATTTGAAAAGCTGAGAACTTTTTTCTTTGCTTTTTGTTCAGGTGATGGTTTGTAAATACTTGAGTATCTCTTGTTTCCTTTTAGTATTTTTTTAGCCTGAGGCTAAGTAGTTATTTTAAATGGATACATACAACATCGACTTTCCTATTGTGTGGAAGGTGTTCAGATAATAACAGAGAGAAAGAAATCAATAACATACAACTCAGTTCACGTGTTCTTACCTTCTTCAGGTAGACTGCGCAGAGGAAAGGGAGCCAGCACAGGAGCATTGAGTGCCCTCCAGGACCACCCCCAACCCCCTGTCCAGGACCACCCCCAACCCCCTGCCTATTCGGTTAAATAAGAAGACTGGGTGTCTCGCAAAACCGTGTATCTTACTTTTCAGTGTCCTTCAGGGGTGTTCCATTATTTATTTGGAGGCATTCTATGAATTACTATACATGTGTCACACAATGGCATTGAAACCTAAGTATCAAAAGAGTCTAAAATAGAGAAATGTATTGCTGGCTAATGTGAGTCACTCATTAAAATTTTCTTTTGAATTCCATTCCTTTCCAATAAGTTGAGTTGACTGTGGGCACTGCCCTGCTAAACTCGGGTATGGTTTTTCTAACTCATTTGCTTTTTCATTTCCTTTTTAAAATTTTGCCTATGTTAATGAAGCTACTACACTTGAGCCTAGGCAACAGAGAGAGAGAGCTTGTCTCAAATTAAAAAATAAAATAATTTACCTATCTTGAATTATTTCTGAGGAAGAAAACATATATATATATACAGATGTTTTTCCCAGCATCTGTTTCTTATTGATATTAAAATAATATCCAAGAACAGTTCCTTTATTTTGTGTATTAGCATTGTGCTGTCAGTAGTGCAAGGTGGCTCAGACCTGTTGATTCCAACACTTTGGGAGGCTGAGGTGATATTGATACCGGAATTTCAGGCTCTTGGTCTCGGCGATTCGAAGAAGGAATCGACGGACCACAATAGTGGTGGTAAGTTAGGATTTATTTATAGGAAAGAATTATAAGTAGAGGAGGATTTAGTTATAGGAAAGAATTAT